>LDKF01000759.1:32095-42899 GCA_001026735.1 Rotylenchulus reniformis | reverse complement strand
TTTTGGTCTAACTGGTCTAACAAAAAAGTTTTTGTAGAAGGTATTGGGTTTTGACATTTTTTTGCAAAACGCCCATTATGACATTTTTTGCAAAACGACCCAGCACCCTATAGACCCCTCCCCCTCTCCAGAAGGATTGAAAAATAAGACCCCACCCTCCATTAAGACCTCATGGGGTCCTAATAGAATATTCAACTATTCCTTTTAGCTAACGGAGTTGGAATGCACAGAAGAGCCTATAGTCTTGAAGAAAAATTGGACTATGTGGCCAAATACCAAGAAATAAAGACCAAAAATCCGTATATGAGTGATGAAGAAACCGCAAAACAATTGGGCATATCGCGAACAAATTTGCACTATTGGAGAAGGGGCAAATTCAGCTAGAGATTGTCAGGAAAATTGGAATAAATATTATAAAATTTTATTTATCGTTTAGTAAAATGAAAATTTCCGAGTTGAACCCTTAGCTCCGATGGAAAAAATCGAATTGCCAAAGTTTTCACACCAATATTTAGTCTTTATAAAGTGCTACAATTTTTCATTTGTTAATAATATTTTTGTTATCATATTCATAACGAAATAAAAGATTTTTATTTATTTTAAACTAAAAAAATGTATTTTTCCGATTCTTTTATAAAGGTCCCCTTTATTTGGAGAGGCCCCCCTAATAGAGGGAACCCTGGAAGAAAGATGAAGCAATAAAAGGGGCCCTTATAATAACGAGAATATGGTGTAATGCATTTTTTATTATATATTGTATTTATATTTAATGTGTTATCAATCCAATAAAATGTAATATTTTTGTTTTTGACAAAAATGGGGTACTTGATAAAATTTTTGATTTTTCTTGATGAAACGTGAAAACTGTTGTCTGATTCGGATAAAGCACTCTTCGAACACCCTCATCAGGTGACCCGCGAAACTGCTAAAAATGTGGATTTTTGATTTCCACTGTATGTATTATGTATTTGACACTTAAACTGAACAACAACCCAATTCATTTTTTTTTGGTTTGGTTTGAATTGAACTGAGATATAGCGAGATTGGGGTTGCAAGAAAGTTTTGTCATAGCAGAAGGATTTTTTAAATCTTAATTTTTCAATTATTATCCCTAAATGAATATGGAGTTAACGTCAAAAAATACCGCATGTAGAACAAAAAAATACCGCATGTAGTACTCGCGGTCGGAGGACTCCCCCTGTTTTTTGGTTCTACATGCGGTATTCTTAGATCAGCGTCAAAAAGTTTCGTTAGCTGATGCAGCACGTAAAAATGGACGCCAGAATCGGATTCAGCGTCAAAAACTGACCCTACGTGTAATTTTGGCTCATTTTAGGGCCTTCGATTTTTTCCAAAAAAAGGGGGCTACAAACTCCAGTATTGCCGTTTTGGCCAAGTAAGCTTTTTAAAAAATATATACATGCTTTTTTTGACTTTTGTATTTTTAAACTCCATGGCACCATCTAGACTATGATAACTCCATTTTTGCACTTTGTAATGACAGAGCACCAATTCATGCGATTTTTTGAATATAAAAAATATTAACCTATAATCAGGTAATTTAATGTTTAATTCTGCCTTATTAATGCATATAAAATAATTTTTAAAAAAACTAAAGATTCATTTTTTAAATAGAAAAGGACTACCGATTTTTAGATTATAGACCAATTTTAGGATTGGATTTTCATTTTTGTATTTTTGAACCTAAAGCTCGATTTAAAAAAAGAGAGAGATTTAAATGAATATATTGAGTTTCGATACTTAAAGAGCCGAAAATTAAAAACTGGGGCAGAAAATTTTGAATTGCCGGAGCTGGAGTCGAAAATTTAGAAGGCCGAAGCTGGAACCGAAAATTTTGAAGGCCGGAGCCGGAGCCGAATTTTTTCTAACCCGGAGCCTGATTAAAAAATTGTTATTTTCCAAACACTAGAGGAAATGCGCTATATTATGAAACATTTTGTTAATTTACAAAAACAATCTTTTTTTCTCTTTTAGGTCATATTGGCGCCACTTCACTTGTACATCATCTTCCATTTATTTTAAATAAAAATTTCTTCCCCGTTTCACTCATTTTTGGGTGTTCCAATTAGCCAATCATTTATGCTGCCCCTCGCAAGGCCGATTTTCCGTGCAATTCTGCTTTGGCTCATTGTCGGATTTTTGATCTTTTCCTCCTTATATTGATCTATCAATTTCATTTTCTCCGCCATACTGATTCTTCTGCATTTATTGTTTTTATAACCTAAAAAGCAAAAATATTTCAATTAATAATCCAAAATTAAATGTTCCGACATGTTGTCCTATCTTTCGTCTAATTGACGTTTCGTCTAACAGATGTTTCGTCTAACCGACACTTCATATAACCAGCCAAAAACCTACGTTTCGTCTAACCAATCAAAATCCTACGCTTCATCTAACCAGCCAAAAACATATATTTTGTCTAACCAGCCGAAAACCTAAGTTTCGTCTAGAATTTTCGTCTAATTTTTATATATTTACATATGTATTATCGAACCCTAGAATTTCATATCGAAAAAATGGTCTGTTCGCAAGTCGGCTCGAAGTATAGAAAAGTTAATTTATCTATAAAACAATGAACTTTTAGGATCCAATCAAGATTATTTACCTCGAAACTTTTTATGAAAACTATAGAATAACATTCGACTGGAAAAAGAAAAACAATATTTTTTGCTTTTTTGATTTTTAATCATTTTGACAAGGTTAGATATTTTTGTCTGAATAAATTTTTAGACATTTCGTAGTCTATACATGCATGATATCCATTTTGGACTAAACGCAGGGTTCTCATCTGTCCTGATTTCTCAGATTTGTCCTGATTTTGGGGGTCCAAATCTGAGAGAAATAAAATGTCCTGATTTATCAGATTTGTCCTGATTTTGCACCCATGTCCTTATTTTGTCCTGATTTCCGAATTTTTATTGAAATTTCTTTAAAAAAAGTGGCCAATTTTCGTAAGAAAAGAGACCTAAATTTTCAAAATTTTCTCCGGCGGCCCCTATCGGGACCGCCGGCATCTTAAACAGTAATTTTCCAAAAAAAATGTCAAAAAATGAACATTTTTCATAAGAAAAAGAACAAATTTTTCAAAAATTTCTCCGGCGGCCCCTGTCGGGACCGCCGCCACTTCGCAAAGTTGTTTCTTAAAAAAGAGTTCAAAATTCGTATCCCATCTAGACTATTTCTTAGACAAAAACACTCAATTTCCTATGAAAAATTTGTAAAATCGCTAATTTTCCCCGCTTCGAAATTTTTTTGGCTCATCGGCCAACCCCCCTCCCCCATCTCCCTCTCAAATGTACGATTTGCTCATTTCTTCACCCAAAAACGAGTTTAACTAATACTCACCGCTCTTTATGCTAAAAATAAGTAATAAAGACTTAAAGTTCACCATATTTTTGTAAATTGAAATGTCCTGATTTTTGACCATGTTTGGTAACGAAAATCTGATTTTTTGGTCATGATGTCCTGATTTTTAAAATTTTTCGATGAGAACCCTGACTAAACGCCCACTTGGGGTTTCTTCCATTTTGCATTTTTGAACGAAACGCCCATTTTTGCATTTTTGGACAAAACGACCCAGCACGTAATTTAGAATTCAACAGAGGGAGTCAGTAACTGATGACTTTGAACAATTTCGATATGTTCGGTAGTTTGCAGATTTCCAATGAATTTCATTTGCAGCTTGGGGTTTTGGTATAAATTTTTGGTGTTTAATTTGGCGCTAGTTTAAAAATGGCCTATCTTAAAAAACTCACTAACAGGGTTTTAGGCAAAAAAAATTTGTTTTTTTGCAAATTTTTTGCTCAAAAAATATTAAAAAAGTAAAAAAACGCAAATTTTTTTTTGGTTTTTCAAATGAACAGGGGGTACTTGTGCAGTTTAAGTGCCGGATTTTTGACCCCCACCAGAGCAAAATTTATAGATGTTTTACATAATTATTTCAAAATGAATTATTTGGGTAGTTTTTAACGCTGAATCCGGATCTGACGTCCATTTTGACGTAATGCGTCATCTGACGTCACTTTTTGACGCTGACGTCAAAATAAATTTGAAAATCATCTCAAAACGACTTCCCTTTGATAAATTTTGACGCTGAATCCGATTCTGACGTTCATTTTGACTATAGCATCATCTTATGTTACTTTTTTTACTAAAAAATTTTTTTGACGTCAACGTCAAAAACAACGTCAGATGACGCATTACTCCAAAATGGACGTCAGAATCGGATTCAGCGTCAAAAATTACCCCAGGAATGTCTTTTCTTGAATGAAAATTGAAAAATACTTTCAAACTTAAACTGCACAAGTACCTGAACAGGGTCCCTACGGGTTTTCAAGATAGGTCGTCTTTAAACTTGGAAAAATAACAAAAATCTTTACCACTCATGCATTTGCCCTTTATCCAATCGCTCAAATTTGTCGCCGCCACCTCCAGTTGTTCTCCCAACTGCTTCAGCGTGATCTCCGGATTTTGTGCCCTCATCTCATTGGCCCTCCTCACATAGTCCAGCTTTTGTTCGGTTGTGTATTTTCTTCGGTTATCCGCCAATTTTGGGGCTAAATTGCGATAATTCATATAATATTAAAAAATTAATGCATTTTTATTTTTTTATTGACGGTTATTATTCATAATTAATCTTATTATAGATAGATGCTATATATATATTAGTAAAATTTTCGGCGTTACTTGAAAGGCTTAAAAATTTGAGACTCTATTTTTTTCTTTTTTTCCGAGAAATATTTTTCTCGGGACTCTATAAAATTTTTCTAAAAGGCTTTACTCCAGTTTAAGGCTCCAATCGATTTTTAGGGGGTCCAATCGACTTTTAGAGGTCCATTCAAGTTTTAAGGGTCCAATCAAACTTTAGGGGTACAATCAAAATTTTAAGAGTCCAATCAAACTTTAGGGGTCCAATCAAATTTTTGGGGGTCCAATCAAACTTTAGGGGTCCAATCAAATTTTTGGGGGTCCAATCAAACTTTAGAGTAGGGTGGATGGTGCAAATTTGACGCATGATCAAATAAGTTTTTGTTTAAAAATAAAATATAATTATTTTATAAAAAAATCGACTAATTTAATGATATGTCATATATGATCTCTGGTGATGATGGTAGATCAATCCTGACGCCATAATCGGCGGTTCTCTGGTTCTACTTTCTTGAAAATTCTTAAAATGATAATTTTTTCTAGCCAGGCAGAAAGCTGGTCAAAAAGTTGGATATCCTGCATTTACCGCCTAGAATTCAAAATTAATATGCGATAAAAAGTTGGATAAGCTATATACCGTATTTTCTCTAATTTAAGGGTATACCTTTAAATTTTTCAACCTCTTCTGGAAGTTACCCTTAAATTAGAGACTACCCTTAAATTAGAGATTACCCTTAAATTTTCCAATCTGTTCTGAATATGATTTTATTTCATTAAAAATCGATTAAAATTCAAGCGATTCATCAGTCAATAAATCATTTTACACATCTTGCGACCAATCAATTTTTTGACGCTGAAATTTTTTACGCTGAATCCGATTCTGACGTCTATTTTACTGTAATGCGTCATCTGATTTCGTTTTGATGCTGACAGCTCATCTAAAAATAATTTCCCATGGATAATTTTTGACAATGAATCTTATTCTGACTACATTTTGACGTTCTGCGTCATCTGACGTCACTTTTTTCATTTGAATTTTGTCGCCTATGCTCATTAACGTTTGCGAATTCATAATAGCGCTTGTACCCGCAAACGAATATGATTTTCGGGAAATTTTTTTTTACGTCAGTGTCAGAAAAGTGACTTCAGATGAAACATATTTTGCATAAAAAATAGTTAAAATTAAATCATATACAGGGTGACACAAAAGTCTTTGCACACTTTTATTTTGTCCATAACTTTTTTACTATAAGAGTTATTATTTATCACTTTTTTTTATTTTGTAGACCATTAAATTCTCTATAAAATCTAGTCTTTGAATTTCGGAAATAACATTATCCAACTAGGGAAAAAGAGCCTCCAAAATATCAACCCTACTTGACTTCTCTAAGGTGACTGTCTACCAAACCATCAAAAAATTCCAGTAAAAATTTTTCAAAAGAAAAAAAACAAATTTTATGCATAAGGAGTATGGCACATTAGAGTACTTCAAAAATGAGCGAAAGATCTAGTCGTCCCGGTCCAAGCGTAACCGGTACAGGTTCAGGAAGTGAGTGGACCGCAAACCTCGGGTTTCCTTGAGAAGATTCGAATATGAGACCGGGATTAAAAAGAAATCAATCTGACTAATGGCCAAAATGAGCTATATATCGGGCTCTATGGATCCTAAAAAATTCAGCTTAGCTTGCGAATCAAATAAAGAATTTNCCCCAAAGAAATCGATTGCTCCTCCAGCGGTACGCAGGTACCCCCCATCCTTCTCCCAGACGAAAATTTTTCACAATCGAAGCCTATCCATAATCATCAAAATGACATAGTAGGGACAGAAAAAGCTGCTCTTTCTGATCGTATTGTCAGTCATTTCAAAAAGGCCCTATGAGTTATGGTTTGGGCCGGAATTTCACAATGGGCAGAAAAACGCTGATTTTTGGCTACCTAGGGGTCCAAATCAACAAAATTTCTAATATAGGGTAAAATCTCCTGGACATTTTGAAACTTCGTTCTATGGACTAACTTTTTGGCAGAAAGAGAAAATTTTCCAACAGGATTTTGCATCAGCCAATAAAGCTCACAAAGTTCAGGCCTGGGGCCGGACCCACCTGCCCGGGGTCATATCATCCCAAGAATGGCCCCCATATTCTCCCGATCTGAACCCGATGGATTATTCCATCTGGGCTATTTTGGAGGCCAGGGCCTGTGCTACTCCACATAAAAATTTGGAGTCGCTCAAGCAAGCCCTTCATAGAGAATGGGACAAAATTTCGGCCCAAGAGCTGCGTACCATCGTGGAAAATTTTTCCTCACGACTTCGTCTCTGTATCCGGGCTAAGGGCGGGCATTTTGAATCTTAATGTTTGTGTTTGTACCCCATTTTATTGCGCATCTTTTAACAGTATTTGATTGTAATTTGATCAATTAATAAAAAAGTTATTTAATATTTATGGTGTGAAAGGACTTTTGTGTCACCCTGTATAAAGTCCCCCAAGAAAAGGAAAGGAGCAAAGGGTACTCATGCAGTTTAATATCCATTTTTTCGGGATTTTTTTTGAAAAATTTTTTCCCGTAAAGCCATCCTTCGGATTTTTCAACCTCCTCTGGAAGTTACCCTTAAATTAGAGACTACCTTTAAATTAGAGATTACCCTTAAATTAGAGAAAATACGGTAGGTATTTAAAAAATTATCATCCTGTTTGTTTAAAATCAAATGGACCCCTAAAGTTTGATTGGACCCTTAAAATTTTGATTGGACCCCTAAAATTCGATTGGACCCCTAAAAGTCGAATGGACCCCTAAAAATCGATTGGACTCCTAAAAGTCGATTGGACCCCTAAAAATCGGTTGGACCCCTAAAAATTGGTTGGACCCCTAAAAGTCGATTGGACCCCTAAACTGGAGTAGAGCTGAATCCGCTTCTGATGTCCATTTTAACTTACAAGGTTTACCAGTACATGTATTAATCAAAGCGATACTAATTGAAAAAAAGTATTGTACTGATTTTAATCTGATAAACGAAAAAACTAGTAGAGTTTCAGTGGTACGCATAAAATTCACACAGTATTACGTACTCACCAGTACCATACATAGTACCAGTTCCAGTAACAGTAGTCGAGTAGTACCAGTATACAGTACTAATCAGCATTAAAAACACTGAAAAATACTGTTTGGATTTTAACACTGACAGGCGAAAAAACCAGTACCCGTATGCAAAAAGATCAAGATCGGATCGTAGGATCACGACCCGTGGATCGCCGATCCAAGGATCGAAAAATCCAATTCATGATCCGCGGATTTTTCGATCCTCGGATCCGATCCGCGGATTCTATTCCCTTTGCATTTCCTCTTGCATACACACGCTATTTTTTGTTCTCTGGCATGTGCGATCCGCGGATAATGATCTTTTTGCATACTAGTATAGTAGACAGTTTCAGTAGTACGTATTAAACAGTACAGTACTACTGTACTGTTTGAACTCTAACTCACACCTACGTTTCATATCTCTGCCCTCGGACCATGCCTTCAAACGCGATGGCACAACATTCAACTTCTTCGCGGCTTCGGTGAGCCCGAGTTGCGGATCGTCGTCCAGCAACTTTTTGTATTCTACGACCACTCGCTCCTTTTGCTGAATTGTGAAATATCTGCGTTCCCTTTCCGCCTTTTTATTTTCTTCTAAAAATTTTCAAGAGTTACGAGCTTTTTGGCAATTTTAACAGATCAGTTTTCCATTTATCAAATCTATATGAATTCGATGTCAATGATAGATAGGGATTGAATTTTCTATATTTCAATAAACTTTTTAAAAATATTTTCCAATTTGAGATTTGCTTATCGAAACATAGCCTAATTTAAATTACCTATATCAAAAAATACGAAACGCTTTTTAAGAAAACTTTCGAAACACCCTGGTATTAAAGGTGCTGGTTCGTTACAAAAAATATCAAAACTCAAAATGTTACCTAAAAACTTACCTTTTTTAAAGCTTGCTATGCCAAAAGTATAAAAGATAAAAGTTGTGTGGAATTTTATGCTCTATCTTCTAGTATTCTTGTAATAATAGGTGATGGTGGATAATTCAAATACATTGTTCACATGTGATTGTTTGGCGTTATGCTACATTTCATAATATTCTTTTCTGTATGTATTGTTTCCCATCATTCGTTTGTATAATTTCCTTCCTATCCCTCGCTCACGATGCTATATAAACCCGCCATTTTCCTCATTTATCAGTCCCATCTCCTAATTCTCACTATTTCTTGTATTCTTATTGTTCATCAATAAATATTCTTCTTCGGACAGTAGTTGTCCTATTTTCTCAATTAGTACTTTCTTAGTTTTCGAAATTCGAACCAAATTCGAAATTTTTCGAAAAAGTCAAAATATGGGTATTTCACGAAAATTTAAAACTTTTTATTCGAATTTCGTAAAAATAAAAATACCAGAAGATAGAGCATAAAATTCTACACAATGGCTTTTTATACTTGCTCAAACATTGTACCTGATTGCTGCTGTAGTTCACTAGACAACATGTTTTGAAGAGCTATCCTATCAAACATTACCCTCAGTTGTTTTTGTTGCCGCTCAACCATTACCCACAATTGTTTTTGTTGTTTCTCAACCATTACCCGCAGTTGTTGTTGTTGTTGCTCAACCATTGCTCTTAGTTGTTGTTGTTCACTGGGCAACATGTTTTGAAGATCTATCCCATGTTCATCGAANGTACTGTTTGAACTCTAACTCACACCTACGTTTCATATCTCTGCCCTCGGACCATGCCTTCAAACGCGATGGCACAACATTCAACTTCTTCGCGGCTTCGGTGAGCCCGAGTTGCGGATCGTCGTCCAGCAACTTTTTGTATTCTACGACCACTCGCTCCTTTTGCTGAATTGTGAAATATCTGCGTTCCCTTTCCGCCTTTTTATTTTCTTCTAAAAATTTTCAAGAGTTACGAGCTTTTTGGCAATTTTAACAGATCAGTTTTCCATTTATCAAATCTATATGAATTCGATGTCAATGATAGATAGGGATTGAATTTTCTATATTTCAATAAACTTTTTAAAAATATTTTCCAATTTGAGATTTGCTTATCGAAACATAGCCTAATTTAAATTACCTATATCAAAAAATACGAAACGCTTTTTAAGAAAACTTTCGAAACACCCTGGTATTAAAGGTGCTGGTTCGTTACAAAAAATATCAAAACTCAAAATGTTACCTAAAAACTTACCTTTTTTAAAGCTTGCTATGCCAAAAGTATAAAAGATAAAAGTTGTGTGGAATTTTATGCTCTATCTTCTAGTATTCTTGTAATAATAGGTGATGGTGGATAATTCAAATACATTGTTCACATGTGATTGTTTGGCGTTATGCTACATTTCATAATATTCTTTTCTGTATGTATTGTTTCCCATCATTCGTTTGTATAATTTCCTTCCTATCCCTCGCTCACGATGCTATATAAACCCGCCATTTTCCTCATTTATCAGTCCCATCTCCTAATTCTCACTATTTCTTGTATTCTTATTGTTCATCAATAAATATTCTTCTTCGGACAGTAGTTGTCCTATTTTCTCAATTAGTACTTTCTTAGTTTTCGAAATTCGAACCAAATTCGAAATTTTTCGAAAAAGTCAAAATATGGGTATTTCACGAAAATTTAAAACTTTTTATTCGAATTTCGTAAAAATAAAAATACCAGAAGATAGAGCATAAAATTCTACACAATGGCTTTTTATACTTGCTCAAACATTGTACCTGATTGCTGCTGTAGTTCACTAGACAACATGTTTTGAAGAGCTATCCTATCAAACATTACCCTCAGTTGTTTTTGTTGCCGCTCAACCATTACCCACAATTGTTTTTGTTGTTTCTCAACCATTACCCGCAGTTGTTGTTGTTGTTGCTCAACCATTGCTCTTAGTTGTTGTTGTTCACTGGGCAACATGTTTTGAAGATCTATCCCATGTTCATCGAATTGCTCTGTTTCACTGTTAAAAGATTGATGTTGCTGTTGTTGCTCAACAATTGTCCTCAGTTGTTGTTGTTGTTGTTCACTGAGCAACATGTTTTGAAGATCTATCCCATGTTCATCGAATTGCTCTGTTTCACTGTTAAAAAATTGATGTTGCTGTTGTTG
>LDKF01000759.1:1958-23265 GCA_001026735.1 Rotylenchulus reniformis | reverse complement strand
CCCCCCCCCCCCAATACCTAGGTTAACCTCCCAAGATGGATGTTTTCTTTTTTGCATTTTAATTTGCATTTTCGACAAAGATCTGACAACTTGATTTTTCAAAGTAATCGATACTGGTTGAGTTTAATTCTGAAAATTTTCTACATTTATTTATTTTTAGATTTTTTAGATTCTGCGCTAGGGTGCCGATTCCAAACCACCAAAATGTGGCATTTGCTCTTTTTCGGCCTGAAAAATGTGGCAAAAATGTGGCATTTTAGTGAAAAATGTGGCTAAAATTTGACTTTTTTGTATATTGAATAAAAACAATTAAGTAAAATTGGGAATAAAATTTATATGCTTGCTAACAGCTAAAATCGAGTTTATATTTTTAAATGCCATATTTTTGTTAAAAAATTTTTGGCCACATTTTTTTATAAATATAAGGCACTTACATTTTGTTACTTTTTTCGAAAAAATTTGGACACTTTTCTTCAATCGATCTTTTTTTAAATTATTAATTTAAATATTATGTCGGCATCGGCCATTTCGTTAGTGGCCGTCGAAGAAAATTTTGAAAATTCAGGCTGTTTTTCTTAAGTGAATTGATCATTTTGCTCAAAATTATTCTGTAATTATGCTCAAATTTAAGAATTTTAAGGTATTTAGGATGCCAATCAAATTAGAACAAAAAATTTTTGTTCGTAAAAATATTGTTCGTAAAAAATTTTTGTTCATAAAAATTTTTGTTCGTAAAAATATGGAAGTGTTAAATTGGGATCGGATAATTTACCATTATTAATTAATTACAAATTGTTTCAAATATACCGTGCATAATTTTTAATACATTTATACATTAATATTTTTTAAACAAAATATTCTTTGTTGCGGATATGTACTTTCCGATATTATTCCTATTTATTTTGTTCATTTTTTGTGGATCCCCAGTTTTCTCGGGCCATAATGACGTCTATTTGGGCCTTTCTGCGGATTTCGATCAAAGCACTTTCCCCGATTACTATGACGGACTGTGGCATTGGCAGGAATTGTTGCAGAACGACCAAATGTTGCAACAAACTGCAATATTCCAGCAACATCGACAGCAACAACAACTATTAGACATTGAAACACATCAAGATCCATCTGAATCAACTGATATTGAAACAACATGTCCCCAAAATTTGTTGTCTTGCGGCCAACAACAATTGGTCGAAACTTTTGAGCAACAACAAAATGTTGCAGAAACAAATGGCAACCCGCCAAAACTATTGCACGAAATGGACACGCAACACGCGCAGCAATTGTTGGACAATGTCAATTTGGGGGCCATAAAACCAAATTTAAATATTGAAAACAAACAATCAACCAACTCGGCAACGATTGGTAAGTCGTAAACAGAGAATAAAAAAAGTCTAAAACTCAAAAATACTTTAAGAGATTTTTTAGTATTTTATAAACAACTAAACGATGAATTTAGAGGCTTGGCACAGTGGTTTTAATTTCTTCTATAATGTGTAAATTTTTGATAAAAATCTTTTAGTTATAATTTTGTTTAGGTGAGTTTTACAGCTTGTGGTTTTTTATGAAATTTGGCTCAAAAATCCATTTTAATGGGTTCAATGTATCAGCCTTTTTCTGAATTTTTCGACTTGCCAACAATTTTTTTTACAAAAATCGCCTGACTTACGTGAGCGGTTCAAGGATTTTAAAAATAAAAAAAGTGTTTTTTGTTAAAAATTTTTGGCAAATCGAAAATTCAGAAAATTTGCATGCTGGTAGAACCTATTAAGATGGATTTTGAGCCGAATTTCATAAAATGCCAAGCTATAAAAAATAATTACGGGAAATAAATAAATTTGATGCCTTTTTGGATGCCTATTATGAGTGATTAATAGTACATATTTTCAAGTATACCGTATTTCCTTTAATTTAAGGCCCGGGCTTAAATTCTTCAACCTCCCACCGAGAAGGGGAGGGGGCTTATATTGAAGGGGAGGCTTCAATTAGAAGAGGAGGCTTCAATTATTAAACCCTCTCTTGGGGAGTGGAATATGTGAATAATAAATCGAAAAATAGAAAAATTTTCTTGAAATCCTTTAAAAACGATTTATTTTCTAAACTATAAAATCATAAAATTTCATTTTAAATAAAAATTTATAAATTTTNNAATTAGAGGAAATACGGTAATATGCAATTTTTTCACCTAAATTAGAGGAAATACGGTAATATGCAATTTTTTCACCTAAATTAGAGGAAATACGGTAATATGCAATTTTTTCACCTAAATTAGAGGAAATACGGTAATATGCAATTTTTTCAGAAGAAAATGGAGGAGCCGAAATGGAACGCAGATATTACACATATCAACAAAAGCAGCAGGTGGTCGAAGAGTACAGAAAGATGCTCGACGAAGATCCGAATATCGGGATCTATGAAGCTGCGAGCAGACTGAATGTAAAGCCACCACGGCTGAAGGCATGGTCCGAGGGCAAAAACATGACAAGTATGTAGGTGATTTTGATAGTGCTAGGTCGTTACCGCTAAAAACCGCCACATACTGTAGTCTGGCCGAAAACCTTTTTGTTAGACTTGTTAGACAAAAAGTATAAATGGCAAAGTTGTGCAGAATTTCACGCTGATTCGAATGGAATATATTGTTTTTCAAAATTCGGTTAAAAATGTCGAAATATCCCTGAAAAAACCGTATTTTTTCAGTATTTCGGCAAAATTTCGAACTTTTTAGGCGAATTTCGAAAAAAAACAAAATATACAATTCGAATCAGCATAAAATTCTGAACAATTTTGCCTTTATACTTTTTGTTTAAAAAGTCTAACAAAAAAGTTTTAGGCCAGACTATGGCATGTGGCGGTTTTTTTAACGTCCCAACACCGATTTTGATCAACGGCTTCACCCCAAAATATGCCCACGTTAAAGGTGGACATATTTTGGGTCGAAAAATACTGTATGTAACAAAATGCCTAAAGGACGAAATGTCTAAAAACAAATTACGGCATTAATGAATTAATTAAAAATATGGTAAAAAATTAAGAAAAAATAAAAAAATTAAATAAAATAGATTTGAGTCCTTTCCGAGTGAAAAATAAGAGGCAGGACTGTTCAATAGGTGAGTGCTGAAAGGTTATTAATTTTTGATTAGAAATCTTATTGTTGGGCTCGCCTTCGGCGAGCCCAATAATAAAATTTCTAATTAAAAATTAATAATCTTCCAGCCCGCACCTATTGAACATGGCATTTGGCCTAAGCCCCCACGAAAAACGGTAGAGGGGTTTTGGCGATGTTTTGTCCTTTTGGCGATGTTTTGTCCTTTGGGTTTTGGCGATGTTTTGTCCTTTAGGCATTTTGTAACTCCCTTTGTGTTGGGCCAATTTTGGGTTGGAGTGATTTTGGGTTGACACCTTGATCAACATTTACCTGGGATGGTTGCTAAAATAACATTAAAATTTGTGAGAATCACTGTATTGAGCACACATCATTCCCATTCTCCAGATCGAACTATCCGATTTGGCCAAGTAGAAAAAAGTTATGGCCAGATCTTTGACCAAAACTAGGTATGTTTTTATGGCTTATCTGGCCATAACATTCACTAGTTGGCCAAATCAGATAGTTATCTTTATAGCAGATTTTTACGGCTCTCTTTAGACACCAAACTCACTTCTATAGGTTTTACTTGGAAAAGTTGTAATTATTTGTCTGGCGTGGGAGGAGATGACCGGGGGAGGGAAATGATCTGCTCAACACTGTATTTATCCCTCTTTTTTTAAAAAAAAATTATAGGAAAATTTATAACTTTTTAAAAAAATTAAAGCAACCTCAATTTAGCCCCAAAATCGGTGGCCAAAAGAAGAAAATACACCAAGGAACAAAAGTTGGACTATGTGAGGAGGGCCAATGAGTTGAGGGCCAAGCATCCGGAGATCACATTGAAGCAATTGGGAGAACAACTGGAAGTGGCGGCCACAAATTTGAGCGATTGGATGAAAGGCCGATGCATGAGTGGTAAAGAATTTGTGTTATTTTAACTAGAATTAACCTTTTTGAAAACACGTACCAGTGTCAACTACCAATAATCAGGGGACACGTATAACGTAGAAAAAACACGTGTAAATAACCTACGTGAGTTAGCACATGTCGCCCAAAAACCAGTAGAACGCATCACGTACTTCATAACGGTACCTGGTCTTAAAAAAGTGGTCAATGTGGCCTGTCTGACCAAAACGTTTTTTTAGAGCTTGCTAGGCCATAAGTATAAAACGCAAAGTGTAGAGTAGAATTTTTTTGATCTACCTTTTGGTATTTTAATTTTTCGAAATTCGGCCAAAATTTCGAAATATTCAAAAATTTATTTTTTTCAAAAATTATATTTTTACAAGGGCCAAAATCGGTCATTTTGTAAATCATGCCTAAATTATTTGTAAACATTTAATTTTGGCTTTTAAAAACATTTTTTTAATTTTTTAGGGCACATCGACAATTTGAGAAGGTTTAGTGAGGAGGAGAAAATCAAATTGATGGGCCAATATGAGGAGGAAAAGGTCAAAAATCCGACAATGAGTCAAAGCGGAATTGCTCGAAAAATGAACCTTGCGAGGGCCAACATATACAATTGGCAATATCTGAAGCCGAGAAGGGTAAAATAGGGAAAGTTCAATTTTGCAGAAAGAATTATAAAAAATTGGTCTTTAACTTTTCGAATTTAAGAGAAAAATTTTGTAATTTTTCGAACAAAATAATGATTTTTCAAAAGGTTAAAAATTTTACAGAAATTCGAAACACTAAAAAGTCTTCAATAAAATAAAATTCTGCACATATATGCCTTGTATAGTGCTAGGCATTTTTTGATTTGACTGGAACTAGTCAGTCTAGATATCCTAGACATTGGTCCTTCAAACTCCAATAATAAGTACATTTGCGTCATAGTTGATCATTTCACGAAATACATTGTGGCGGATCCGATTCCTAATAAGTGCGGATTCGGTTGCCAAAGTTCGTCCTCACCTTCGAGAATCCATTGACAGAGGGATTGAATTTTTGAATGCTACAATGGCAGAAATAGCGAAAAATCCTTCACGGCGGGATATGACCCACAGGGCAACGGACTAGTGGAGAGGGTCAATAGGATAATAATCGGCATTTTAAAGAAGTCCACGGCTAGCAATTGGACGTGGGATGAGCGATTGGAATATGGATTATTTGCGTATAATATCACACCCTCAGAAATAACAGGGTACTCACCTTTTTCGCTAATGTTCGGCAGAACAGCCAGATTTCCGCTGGACGGCGCGGTTCCTCTTCCTGTCAACCCGTTGTACACAGTAGACTGTGAATCATACTTACAGCTGTTTAGAGAGAACCTTCTAAACATGCTGGAGGCAGCGCGGAGAAATTCGGAATTGGCGAGGAGGCGTAGCAAGCTTTGGTACGATTCCCGGCCAAAAGTGACGCCAAATGTTTTCGAAAGGCGATCGGGTGATGGTAGCGTTTCCTAGTCTTCACCGCCGTTCTGCGCACAAGAAGTTGCTATGGTCACACTTCGGTCCGTATGTGGTCCTGGATTTGAGCGAATCATCGGCATCCTTAGTCCCGACTGACAGAAATGAGAAAGAGAGGAAAATTAAAGGGAGAAAATGAAATGGAATTGCGAAATGGGTCAGAAATCATGGATGAAGTGATAAAGGGATTTTCAGGCATGGAAGTGCAAACCAAATCGACGCTGGACTGTAGCATGACGTGCGACAAGAGCAAAGAGGGCCATGAGTTGTGTGCAAAACTCGTGGTCGGCGACCTGGACCCGGTGCTGGACGGGACGACATTTGGATCGACGGGAGTCTCTCTCGTCGATCTCCAAGCGCTGATGTGCGTCTTCTTGTTAAAACGCGGCACGGTCTTGTCTGTCTCGGCGGCCAGGAACTTTGTGCAGATGATCATTGAAGGCGAAGCACAAATGGAGTTCGTACTTTATTCAGGAGGAAGAGGCGATCGGGTGGAATCCGGAAGATTCCCGAATGAAGAAGACAAGATGAAGGCACTGGAACGATGGGTCGAGAACTGCGAATTCGCTCGCCAGGCGCTCAAGGAGTCCGGATACAAACCGCCACTGATGCCATTGCCCAGTAGTTTGAGCGCGCTCCAAGAGTCCGAGAGAATTGGCTGGCAACAAGCTTTGAAGGACAACAGTTGGACCATTGAACGACTCCGAGCGAAGATCATCCACCGGTCTGAAATGTTCGTGGAACATCCGAGAATCGTTGTGGGTGATAGTAGCGGGCTGCTGCTGGCACAACATCTGGACAAGACTTTGTGCATCGGTCCCGAGTCTGGAACGATGACAGTTGCGGAAGTCATCAGGTAACTCCATGGGACTACACCGTCGACTCGCGTCAAAGCAGCGTTAGTGCTCATCGGCCATGATAGCTTAATTTCGGGTGAGACAACGGACGACATCATCGAGCAGTTACAGCAACTCGCCAATCTCTGTCGGCGCTTCTAGCATGTGGCGTGGTTTTGGGCTTGTCCGCCTTCCGTCTTCGACAAGTCCGAGCAGTTTGAGGAGCTGGTGGCCCGGATGAGACCGATCATGTCAGCACCGCCTTTCCATCCCATCACAACAACCGACAACGGCCGCTTGGCATTGGAAATCTTCCGTTACGGCGAGGCTTCAACCAGCACATGGTGTCCCAGTTGTGTCATGATGCCAGGGATGGCATCATGAGAGAGCCGGGTGTTCGGGCTCTGAAGGCATGGCTGTTTTCGCAGGTCTCAGAATTCCCCGGCGACAACGAACTTCGCATCCGCGCCATCCGCTCGGCGATCAATGTCGTCCCTGTTTCGGGTGATCGGGCTGATACCCGCAGGGTCACGACTTTCAGCACTTCGGGTGATCGGGCTGATACCCGTAGGGCTTCAACATCTGGTACCGCTTCGAGAGATTGGGCTGATTCCCGTCGCGCATCGTCCTCGTTTGCCACGCTCCAACATCACCAGTCGGCCATCCGTGCTCCGCGTCGTGATCGTTCGACCAGTTCCGCTCGCCTTCATGCCCATCCTTATGTTGTAACTTCGTCCCGTCGTTCGCCGAACCGTGATCAACATCCCCGTCCCTACTCTCGCCTCCATCACCGCTAGACGACTGTTTTGAACCCCCTTTTGGTATGGCGGGATGCGTATCATTCCCGGGTTTCTCATTCTTACTGACTTTTTTCGGCAGGGACGCCTCACTTGATGCGGGAGGGATGTTGTACTTTGACTCCAAAATATGACCTTATACATATTCGTTTGACTTTTTAAATGATCATTCCCTCCTCTTTTGAAATTGTTATTTCCCTTTTTTGGAGTGTTGACCCAATGATCGATTAGTTGACTCGATTTGTTCCCCCGCTCAGTTCCCTAATTCACTTTTTCTCCGAAGCTAAAAATATAATTGTGTCCCTTCCCGAAATAAATATTTTAGTGAAGTGAAAGTGTATTGTCCTTTGGATTTCGTATTCCCACACGAGTTTATTTCTTCCTATTCAGGCACCGTTCTACTCTACCCCTTTTTTTCATTTCGTGGCGTTTCTTAAAAATCGGCCAAACTCTCTAAACCAGATATATTTTTTCTTAAATGACATGAGAATTCGAGTTTTTAATCGCTTCTCTCCACTGCTAGATTTGTGGACAGTAGGATGCAAAGTAAGCTGGCCATACTTCGCAAGGTGGCAAAGTATTCTGACATTTCTCAAAGAATGCAAAGTAAGCTGGCCATACTTCGCAAGGCGGCAAAGTATTCTGACATTTCTCAAAATGCATACCCCTAAAAACTCACCAAAATTTTTCGGTATGAGATCATTTTGGGGGAAGGTCTCTGGAGAGTAAAAAAAAATTTATCACTTTAGAGTAGCCGGAGAAAAATTTTGCGAAAAATTCATTTTATGATTTCACTGAAAATATTTATGAGATGCCGGGGGCGGCGGTCCCGATAGGGGCCGCCGGAGAAAATTTTTGAAAATTTTAGACCATTTTCATAGAAAATTTGATCAAAAATTTTGAAATTTTTCAAAGTGCCATTTTTAGGGGAGCTTGTCAGTATGAGTTTTGGGGCAAAAAATGGCGTCGTATTTCGTACTCGTACGCGTGCCGTTTCGTACTCGTACGCGTTTCGTACTCGTACGTTTTTATTTCTTCATACTTCTTACTCATACTACCACACTTTTCGAGCTGCTCGTATTCCGTACTCATAGTACGAGCACGAGTACGAGTGCGAGTTCCTAGCACTGTATCATATAGTCATGTTTTATTTGTTTTAATTTTTTAAATAAAAACAGCTCTAAAATTCATATTTTAAGCGTTAATTTTTTAAAAAAAAACTTGCCCCCCTATCTGTTGTTCAAAATGCCATGGGAAGCTGCTGATGAAGAGCCATGGAAATTGGAATTTGATAACCAATCCTGCCAAAAACGGATATAATCATTTTAAAAAGGAATCGAATTATTACATATCATATAGATTAGTGGGAGTTTTATCGGGACCCCGAAAAACCCCCGATATCTGGGAGGAACCAATATTTGAGAGTTTATCGGGAGGGGTCCCGATATTGGGGCCCGTCCCCGATTGATTTGAGAGCTGATCGGGAGTTTCGGGGCCTCGATATCGGGGCCCGTCCCAGATTGATTTGAGAGCTGATCGGGAGTTTCGGGGCCTCGATATCGGGGCCCGGCTCAGATTCTTTTACTGATCACACTTACATATACTGTAGATATGCAAATTATTTTTAGATCGTCGTCGAACACCATCTGACTCGTTATGTTCATTTCCATGATACGCAATCACAACAACATGTCCTGCGAATTGTATCCGATTATGAAACAGATGCGAATGAAACACTCATTATTGATGATGTGGAATAATATAAATGGGCGATTTGTTGTATTATATATTAGGGTAATCATTTTGATTTTTTACCGAACTGATTGAATCTATGGACTTGGGACTTGGTTTAAAAGTGCAAATAAATAAAATATGAAAAATTTTGACAAACAAAAATCATTTTTAATTTAAATGTGCTAACTTGAAAATAAAAGACAATTGGAAAATAATGAAAAAAATATTAAAATTGATAGCAATTATTATATACATAAATTTGGCCTAGGTTAACAAAAATTATGAAATTTTTTCGATTTTTTCAAACCTGTACTTAACTTTTTGTTATTTTTGAAAAATCCAAAACTTTTCGGTTTTCATTATATTTTTGTTCAGAAACAAAAAAAAACTAAATATGAACTACATTTGCTCTAAAAATGCCATCTATGTTCTAAAAAAATGAAAGACTTTATTTTAGTTTATATGTTCTAAAACTTGCTCCAAAAATTAATTAAATTTTCTATTTTTATTGGTTTTATTTAAGCTGAACAATAGGCTACATACACAAAGGGAGGGGCAAAACGTTAGGCCGCCGGTGTGACTCGAACCCACATATCTCCTTTCCGGGGAGAGCTTTCAACCATTTAAGCTACAGCAGCACGCTTTGCCCTCCGCTTATGGATGCTTTTCATGGGGTGGGAATCACTCTCGGGAGGCATTTCCTCTTCTCCCTTACAATATGTTTATTTATGAACTAATAACAGTTGAAATTGAAACTTCACAAAAATTGAGAAACAAATCACAAAATTAAGGAATAAGACCAATTCGTTTGCCAATTTTAACGCATTTTCCCTGTACGATGGCAACTCCGTCGTTGGTGTCACAGTGTAAAGTGCCATCTTCCAGCCAACGAGGATCCGGAAAGCGGAAGATCTGTTTTCGGATGGTGTCATGTGAAATTTTCAGAATCAGCTCAAAGCCTTTGCTGTACACTCTGCCTTTTTTCGCTTCTTTTCAAGTGCTTCGATCGCTTTGTTATTCTTTTTTAAGGACATTGTAGACACTTGTAGACACTCGGTAGGTGAACATATTCACGCTGTCCCATTGCAAAAGTCGCGTTCCAATGCCTGTTAACAAGAAAAAATCTTAACATATTTAATGGTTTTTTTTATAAATCGGAATATCAAAAAAAATTTTGATTTATTAATTCATGTATAGAAAATTTTTACACCATACTTAATTGTATTACAAATATATTTTCCAATAGTTAAAAGTTAGAAGAGGATATTATTTGAACTAGATCTATTCTCTGGATCAATTTGAACTAGATCTATTCTCTGGATCAAAATCCAGATCTACTAAATTAGATCGAATCTGCCTTTTGGACTAAATTTTAATTTGCCTGGATTAAGATTTAAGATCCAGGAAAAAGTTCAAGAAATTTCATAATAAAAAGGGATGTCTGTCATCTGGCAACTTTTTTCACGAAGTTAATGGGCCAAAAAAATCAAAAAAAAATATCTTTATATGTAGATATGTAATTTGGAAAGTATAAATGAATTACTTCTAACCAAATAGAAAAATAAATTTTCATACCATTTTGCCAGAAGTGGTAGCCGTAGAAGCATTCTTAAAACAATTTTAAATAAATGTTTACTTTGATATGACATAAATATTGAAACTCGGTCACATATCATTGATAAGAAATAAATTTACCAAAATATTGTTTTTGTAATGATAAATAATAGGTTTTATAGAATTGCAACATTGATTGTTGGTTTGGAATTTGGATATAGTTAACATCGGAGCGGGTGAAAGAAAAATGGTGAAAATGAATTTTGGTTCTGATGTATGTATTGATTTTTTAAGGCCAAAATTTTTAATTTTTAGGGAAATTTCACCAATAAAACTTAAACTTTCCACCAAAATTTTAAAAATTTCGCCAAAAATGTCATTCTTAGGGATGCATTTTCAGTCCCGGTCAGTCCCGGCTTTGAAAATCGGGGCCGGGATTTCCCGATTTTTGAAAACCGGGATCGGGGCCGGGACTCTAGTTCCAGAGTGACCGGGAATCTCGACCCGTTCCCGGTCCCGTGCAACCCTAGAAAAAACTAATCCTAAAAATTACCGTCCTATTTCACTAACATGTACAATTTGCAGAGTTTTTAAATTGTGATGGATACAGGTCAGCATCGATTATAATGCAAAATCAATCTCCATTATGATTAAATATCACCACGAAAATCCACGAAAATATTTTAGTCGATTTTATCATTCAAAAATTGGGCCAAAAACTAGTAACGGATCTCGAGATTTCTATTGAAGTTGAATAATAATGCCCCTTTCCACCCCTCCAATAGACCCCTCTACATAGAATTTGAAAAATAAGACTCCGTGGATCATAATAGTTTATTTGGTAATAAAAAAATCTTCTGTAGAATAGAATGAGCACAAATTAATTGATGATAATTTGAAGAGTGGGAAAGAGAAAAGGCCAAAAAATATGAGTGGAAAAACAGAATTAAATGTTAGAAAATTTTGGAAGAAAATAACAAAGAGCATCATTGGTTTTAGACAAGCAAATTCCTGAGTATTTCAAATTTCGCTCGGTATAGGTAATCTAACTTTCTACCGATGAACATCTCCAAAATCAATTGATCTTCCCCTCCATATCCTATTCAAGCCCATGCCATGGCGTTTCCGACATCAGACATCCGTTCAAAGATTCATTGCATTGCTTCTTTCGGATTGTTAGCCATACATAGAATCAACCGATGCTTGGTTGGGGATTGAAATGCCAAAGTTCTTGTTCGGGTCCAACTGGCCAGGATAGCAGAGCAGCAAACTAAAAGTTGATATTATAAACGATCTCTAAGATTATGAAAAGTTAAATTGAATCCATAGGCTTAAACCTTACATTTTAAAAATTATTATATCCGAAACAGGGTGACCATTTCCAATACATAAAAATACGGCAAAAATACGGCATTTTAGGTGAAAAATGCGGCAAAAAATAAAGCTGATATATAAATCTTTAATAAACCAAATAAAATTATTCATAAATATTATTTTGCATATTTTTCGCTACTTTTGACTTTATCAAGCAATTATTGTTTGGAAATAAAAAGATCAAGTAAAAGTATTCTTTGGTTCATCTTCTCTTGAAGGGTACCGGCGATTCCAACATGGACCGCCGGAGGAAATTTTGAGGATTTTTGGCCACTTTCATAAGAAAATTGCACGTTTTTTGAGACTAATTTTTTATAAATACTTTATATAAGGGTGAGGGTGGCGGCGGTCCCGATAGGGGCCGCCGGAGAAAATTTTGAAAATTCAGACTGTTTTTCTTAAGAAAATTGACCATTTTTTGCTTAGGGACAGTTTTTATGAGGAAATCCATGCATTAATGGGTCGGTCCGGTGGCCCCGATAGGGGCCGCCGGAGAAAATTTTTGAGAATTTAGGTCATTTTCTTAAAAAAAATAATCATTTTAGATGAAAATCCCAAATTTTCAAAAATACGGCAAAATACGGCATTGGGCAAAAATACGGAAAAAAATACGGCGAGAAGGTCAAAAATACGCCAAATGCCGTATAAATACGGCTGTTTGGTCACCCTGTACCGAAAATTTAAAAACTCACACTTAGTTCCCGCCCTAATAATTTCCTTAAAATTTTTAAAATTTACTCATAAAACTTTATGATTTATAAGGACGAGAATTTCAACATGATTTTCAACGGGTTATTAGTGACCGGTTAACAGTTAACTCATCATCCACTAAATGACCTCTGACCTGCACTGATCAAGGAACCGGTGGTGCTACACTCACCGCCATAAAGAATCTTTCAGAAAACAGTAGGATTCAAAAAATCTATGTCTTGAAGCGAAATTTTTTGAGTTTGGACGTTGTCTTTCTCTTTGTCTTTACACGTTTGGTTGGACGTAATGTCTTTTATTCGTCTCTAAATGCTTAAAGGAGGATAAAGTCTTCAAATGCCAAATGGAAAATAATTCACATAATTTCGCTTCAAAATATAGATTTTTTAAACGGGTTGAAAGATGCTTTATGGCAAAACCTCAAAATGAGCGTTTTGCAAAAAAATATCAAAACCCAATACTTTCTTCAAAAACTTTTTTGTTAGGCCCGTTAGACCAAAAGTATAAAAAGCAAATTTATGTAGAATTTTATTCTCTATCTGCTGATATTTTTAATTTTTCGAAATTCGAACAAAAATTTCGAATTTATTGAAAATATCGAAAAAAAAGTGGGTAATTCACGAAAATTTCGAACTTTTTGTTCGAATTTCGAAAAATTAAAAATACCAGCAGATAGAGAATAAAATTCTACACAATTTTGATTTTTATACTTTTGGTCTAACGGGTCTGACAAAAAAGTTTTTAGGGAACATATTGAGTTTTGGCACTTTTTTGCAAAACGACCCATCACCGACCCAGTCATTATGGGTCAGGTCATTGCTCAAACAGAGGTCACATGACCGATCACTAGGGAGCGAACTTTTAGGGAAAACGCCTAAGCCAAAATAGGGACCTATTAGGGAGGAAAAAAAGGTCAAAATAGGGAGAAAATAAGGAGCTATCTAGCGAAAATAGGCAAAAATTTTTTTACAAAAATATGACCTAAAAATTCAAAAATTTCGTCTAAAAAGCATATCTCAAGCTTTTTAAAACCAATTTAACCATTCTTGGGATGTTTTCAATATAAAAATTGAAGATTCATAAAAAATATAAAAATAATTTTTTATCGTAATTTTTTCAAAAAAATTAGAAAATTTGAAGTTTTTAGAAAAAAAACTAAAAAAAATTTCAAAAATTTTTCGGAAAAAACTAAAAATTTTCCAAAAAATTTTCGGAAAAAACTAAGAAATTTTCCAAAAAATCTAAAATTTTCGGTTTTTATTGCATTTTTGTGAAGAATTTCTTAAAAAATGGGCAAATAGGGAGAAAATAGGGAGAAAAGTCGCGAAATAGGGAAAAATCCAGCCAGGGTTAAGAAATAGGGAAAATAGGGAAAATAAAGTTAATCAAAATACATTTAAAAATGTCTAAAAACGCGTTTCTGAGCGTTTCCCTACGATTCCCTGTTTTTTAAAAAATAGGGAATTCCCTAAAAGTTCGCTCCCTACCGATCACTAACCGATTCTGGTCAGGATGACAACAGAGCTGATTAAAAATTCTTCGAATCTAAACTTCATTGTAATTTTGAGAATAAAATTTAGGCAGCTACTTAAATTCAGTGTTTAAAGCAAGGGTGTACATGCTAAAACTTAAAAAAGCACATCAAATGGACTATTTTTGTCCATTTGATATGCTTTTTTTTATTTCTTTTAGAGTTTTAAACACAATTCTCTTTAAATTAAATAATCATCTTAAAACTAGATTTAGGCGAAAAATAGGCATAAAATAATGAAAATTTGGTCAGAATATTCCTATCAAAGGGTGAATGACCAGATGAGCAGAAATAGCACCTCGATAAACATGATGATTTGCAAAAAAACATCGTAAAGTGTGCAATTGATCATTGAATCGGGGCATTGGAACGTCGCAGAAAGAAAAGCGTCGTAATCGTCGATTAAAAATGCCGTTGGTTCCGCCTCATCATACACTTCATTATTATGGAGCATCAAAGTAAAGTTGGTCAGCGGAATTTTGTATCTATTTGATTATTAAAAATGATAAATTTCCCGGCAATAAACCCGAAATTTAATTGATCCAAGTCGAAAAATCACATTAAACTTAAACCT
This sequence comes from Rotylenchulus reniformis, assembly GCA_001026735.1. Taxonomy (NCBI): domain Eukaryota; kingdom Metazoa; phylum Nematoda; class Chromadorea; order Rhabditida; family Hoplolaimidae; genus Rotylenchulus; species Rotylenchulus reniformis. The sequence continues at coordinate 8,667 of LDKF01000759.1, read as the reverse complement.
AACCATTGGTAGAAAACGGACCAGGATAAGATTTTTCGAGATTTTACATAAATCTTGGGAATAACTAATTTGGATTGGCCCAAATGCCCCTTCTCTCTCTCACAACTTTCTTCGGTTGTATGACATTTGCGGCCCCGACATTTGCGGCTCTCTCTATAACTCAGTAAAAACAAATCTAGAGAAATGAATTTGATGTAAACAGCTAAAAATAAAGCCCAAGCACGCTCGAATTGGATTACTTTGAAAAAAGGTATGGCCAAAATAATAATTTTGGCCAAATCCACGGTATTTAGGCCATAACTTTTTTTGCAGTGGAACAATTTGGGTGGGCTTTGGCTCATTTTGTAATTAATTTTTGGCTCTATTTTATCACGCAAAATCATTTTCTAACTTCCTTTTGAACCGAATTATAGCGAATGGGTCGCAAGTGTCGGCACATCCTTTCTTCCCTTACTCTCACCCTTTCCTCACTCTCTTCTCTCTTCTTCTTTGCACTCCATTCTCTCCTCTCTCTTTCTTAACCCGTTTGCTCTTTTTCTCTTTCCTTCTCTATTTCGTCTCCTCCTTCAATCCCCCCGTCCACTTTTCCTTTTCTTTCACTCCCTTCTCTCTGATCTCACCCTTCTTCCTCTCTCTCCCTTGTTCTTTCCGAAAAAAAGTTTTGGCTAAAATAAACACTCCGTATCGACCAATAACTGTCGATTTGTTTTATGCTTATTTGGACCATGCTTACTCATTTGTAGCTATTTTCTAGCTCTATCTATGACAACATGGGCTTTTAAAGGCACAAATTATGTCTATCATCTTTGTACATTTTCAGCCCTAAACCATCCATACCTTCTTGTGCAATTCTAGAAATTCACAAATGGAAACAAGGTTATCAAATTACAGAAAGCTAAAGGGAGTGGAAAAAGAGAGAGAGAGAGAGGGCGAGAGAGAGGGGGGTGAGAGAGAGAGGGAGAAGGAGGAGGAGAGAATGAATGGAGAAAGCGAGAAAGGAGAAGAGAGTTAAGAGAGATTGATAAGAAAGAAGGCGAAGAGAGAGAAAGGGAATAGAAAGTGAAGAAAGAGTGAGAAGGAAAAGAGAAGGGAGAGAGAAAGAGAGAGTGAATGAAATAAGAGATGGAAAGAGAAAATGGAGAAGAGAGTGAATAAGAAAAGGAGAACGAAGAAGAGAAAAACGAAGAAGAAAATTACTTTTCTCTCATCCTTCTTCCCTTTCTCTCTTCTTTCTTCTTTTCTGTCTCCTTTTTCTCCTCACACTTTACTCTCCTTTTTACTGGCTTCGTTTCACATTTCTCTCTTCTTTCTCTTTCTCTTTACTCTCTATTTTCTCTCCTCTATCATTTTACTCATGCCTTTTCTTACCTTTCTCTCTTCCTCCATTCTCACCTTCTTTTTCTTCACTTCTTCAATATTCTATCTCTTCACTTGTTCCTTTCATTCTCTTCTTCTTCTTTCACACTCCCTCTCTCCTTTCACCCTCTCTCCCTTTTCTTTCGACTTTCCTTCTTTCTCATTCTCTCTCATCCTTCTCTCGCCCTTCACCCATTCCATTCATTCTCTCCTTTCTCCCCCCCCCATTCTCTCTCATCCTTCAGCCTCTTTTTTTTATTCCCTCCCTCCTCTCTCCTTCTCTTTCACCCTATTCTATCTCTCTTTTTTTATCTCTCCTTCCATTCTTTCCTTTTTCTCTCCTTACTTTCTTTGAAATTCCTAAGTAACTTTCTTTTTTTATAAATTTTTAAATTAATTTTAATAAGTTTTTAAATTAATTTTAATACCTTTTTAATTTGTTTGCAACATTTATGATAATAAAGTTTGAGCAATTTTTATTAAAATTACAGGAGTTGTTCAATATGATGAATAAGTTAATATGGTGCTAGGTCGTTACCGCTAAAAACCGCCATGAGGGGCGTTAAAAAAACCGCCACGAGCTATAGTCAAAACAAAAACTTTTTTGTTAGACTTGTTGGACAAAAAGTATAAAAGGCAAAATTTTGCAGAATTTTATGCTGATTCGAATGGTATTTTAATATTTCGAAATTCGGTCAAAAATTCGAAAAAAACCGTATTTTCTCTAAAAACCGTATTTTTCGTTCCCTAAAAACCGTATTTTTCGGTATTTCGGGGAAAAATCGAATTTTTTGTTAGAATTGCTCAAACTAACAAAAAAGTTTTCGGCCAGACTATAGCTCGTGGCAATTTTTTTAGCGCCCCTCGTGGCGGTTTTTTTTAACGGCTCAGCACCGTTAATATGGAGAATATAGCAAATGAATATGGAGTATGAATTATAATATAGAACCTAAAAAGTTTTAACAAAGTTAAAAATATTATTTATATTTACGTGTCACATAGGGCGCTAAAAAGGGAGCCATTTAGATCAAGTAAGTCAATTAGAACTTTATAGAGCTTGTTAGACTCAAGTATAAAAAATCAAATGCAGAACTTTATGTTCTCTCTTTTGGTTTATTTGATTTTCCAAAAGGTGATTTTTTTGAATTTTCTTACTTTTAATCAGAAATTCGAAAAACTAAAAGGATCAAAAGTAGAGCATAAAATTCGACACATTTTTTTATACATTTGATCTAACATGTTCAAAAAAAATCTAGTGTTTGGTATTAATGGCCCTTTTTAATGTCCTTAATGGCCAAAAGTACTTATTAATTAAAAAAATTCCACAATGTATTGATGAAATGGTACTTGTCGGGTTTTTGTGCACTTTTCCCCTCCCCCCCCCTCCAAAAAATTTTCCTCCGTAAATTCTTCTAAATCTACTTTCCTAGTGTAATTTTTGACGCTGAATCCGATTCTGGCGTTAATTTTCAAAAGTGACATCTGATGTCACTTTTTGACGCTGACGTTAAAAACATATTTTTCCATTTTTGTGATTTTTGAGAAAAATGACGTCATCGTCAAAAAGTGACGTCAGATGACGCATTACATCAAAATGGACGTCGGAAACGGATTCAGCGTAAAAAATTACCCTAAAAAAGTATTTTTTAGAAGAAATTTCCTTTTAAGGGGAATAAATTTTTTTTGGGGGGGGGGGGGTGCACAAAAACCCGACAAGTACCGATGAAATTGCCGTCTAACGATGTCAATAAAACTTGAGAAGAATATTAAGCAATTAACAACACAAGCGATGTTCACATGATGACTGTACAATTGGAGCTTTCCATTCCCCAATATCCCATTTTCCCAATTCAATCCGCGATGGAATTCAATAATGAATCATCAAAAATCGACAATTGAAAGTCTGGGAAAATTGGTCCGAAATTTTACGATTTTTAAATTCTGGTAATAAATTTTCAATTTAGAGGCCGAGTCAAAATTTCAGTCGCGCTGATTTTAAAAATCAAAAAAATATAAAAGTTGACTGTTTCGAAAGCTTAAATGATTTTAGTTGTCAATAATGCTTAGAAGCTAATGATCAATTTTAATTTGTACTTAATTGTAAAAATGGATAAATCAATTTGGTCATTGAAAACCCTAGGCTAGAATAAGATAAATAAATTAGTAAGGATCGAAAAGAATAGACTAATAATATCTGATGAGCAAAATGTCAACCCCGGACGGGACTCGAACTGCACAAACTCCAGTATAGTGATCAGATCAGCGCCATTCCTCTCGTCGTTAAACCGATGCTCTAACTGCCGTGGTGTTTAGAAAATTTACAAAAATATTGAGCTAAGTTTCCAGTAGTGCAGCAAATTTAACAACATATTAATTCTACAATGAAGATTGCTCTGTCCTCAACTTCTTTTTATATATAGCTTTTCTGCAATCATTAAATTTGAGATTAGAATTTTCCCGAACTCAACAATCGAGATTTGACCCCGAAACTCATGACCCAAAAGAGAGTTTCGAGTGGGAAAATTTCGAAAGAGTATTTTTGTTTAATTTTTGCATCGAAATTTTGACTCTTCAAAATTTTCGTTTTGATTTTTTATGGGCTGTAAACTCTCTCCCGTCATTTGATTTTTTATCTTTTATCAGATTTGTTTGATTTTCGTAACCTTGAAATTGAAGTCGGCTGGGTTGGCATAATGCATCGGGGAGGTATCAGTCCAGCTGGCATCCCGGACCTTGGATTCGTGTCATGGATCAGGTTCAGGTCGGTCCAGATTCTGGAAAAAAAATAGCAAGTACTTCTGGACTCCAGAAGTACTTGCTGCCCTTGGCCCCCTTCCACTCCTCCTTACTGCCCTTCTCACTCCACCATTTTGCCAAAATCTTTGAGTAAAAAACCATGAGTAGATTTTGAGAGTTTTAATTAATTGATTGATTTTTTTAGAAATTATGGTGGTTCATCTCAAACATTAGTCTAGTGAATGTTAAAATTTTGCTTTAGTTAATATTAGTCTAGCTTCGGCACAAACTCTGAATTTTGGTACAATGACTATGAATTGCGTTGGTTACCATGTGATAAAAGAGATCATTTTAATCCAAAACCGTGCTCATTTTTCCAAATCTTGATGTAAAATAATCAATTATATACATAGTATCTCTTATGGATCAAATTCATTGAGGAATAAAAAACAAACTTTTAAATAAAATGCTAACTAATATTTATTGCAGCCTTTTTTTAATCAAATTCTACTAACTTAAAGGTTAAAAGAGAATCGACTGGTCAAAGGGTCACTGGATAATTTTTAAATTTTGAATTTTACGAATAATTTCGATTTTAGTCTTATTAAGTATAAATAATTTTATAGTCGAAATTGATTAATTATATAAACTAACTTTGACGAAATTGGCCTCCTCTTCGCTGTGGATGAACACAAGATTGGCATCTTGGGTCTGGCACAACTCACTTTTCATATTGTCACGCTTGTGATTTTTTTATAGCGATATATAGCGATTTTTTTGACGTCAACGTCAAAAAGTGACGTCAGATAACATATTGCGTCAAAAAGTGTCAAAAGTTACCCTAAGGAAGTAATTTTTAGATGATTTTACTGGAAAATTTAACTAAAAAATTTTGATGTGGGGGGTCAAAAGGGATATAAACCGAACAAGTACCCAATATCTAATATGTATAACTGACGAAAAATCAAGACTTGATGAAAAATCATAGATTTGATTCATAATGGACAAAATGTGATCTCAGATTCGTAATCAGCACCTTAAAACCCCAAGATGCAAATTTTCAGCTCATAAGTTAGTTAATTTATTTTTTTATATTTTTTCGCGGGACCACAATTCTGTACCATTGCCGAATGATAACACCTTTTTATTGGTAATTTTCATTTATTAGTCCTAGAGTCTTAGAATCAGAAGTAAAAAATTTTTTTTATTATACAACCGATCTTATGAGCATTTATTTTCGATTATATCTTCGATTTATCATCCAATTCATATAAATCATCCAATTCATATAAATTAATTATTGAAAAAATTGGAGTCATGTCGGCTATGATAAAATAAATATTTTAATCTATTTGAAATTTATTAATAAAATTTTTCTTATTGCATAGAAAAATTCGTTGAACTGATTTTTTAATATTTTGAAATAATAATAAATTATTATTGTTATACAGAAAGATGTCCAGATGGAATGATACCAAAGAAGTGCTAAAAATGTAATAAATCGCCTTCATCTTTTATAAGATTATTATTTTTTTGCATAATTTTTTTTCCATAAGTATAAATTTATTAGCCACTTGTCCACGCTCGAATTTTGATGGAAATCTCCATCCAGAAGACTAGAAGATCCGTTTTTTTTGCTCTTTGGTAATCATTCGATATGAAATCTGTCAGAAATTTTTTTTGATTTTGAGTGTTCAAATCTGAAAAAATTAGCTTTGAGAAATGTTCTGGTTTTTTGGACCCATTGCGCATCAAAATTCCTAGATTTCTATTTGTTCAAAAAATTGAAAAATTATGAAACAAAAATGATAAATTTTCTTAAGGACTCAAATTCACAAAAATTTCTTCGGCGAACTCCACAGAAGGTGACTAATAATTGAAAAATGAATTCGCTAGTCTGTATTTCGGTTTTGAAAACACACATTTTTTTCAATCCAATCCCAAAATTATTTATTGCATTGATAATTCTCAGTTAAATCCCTCCGACGAAATTCGTGATTTGTGAGTCTTAATTGACCAATCTCTATCTTTTAAACAACATATTCGTAACATTGTTAAATCCGCTTTCATCCGATCATTCCAAATTCTTCGAGTTCTTCGCACATCCGACCCCAATATCTGGTCATTAGCCTTCAAATCATATGTAAGGTCACTCCTCGAGTACGGGTCTGAAATTTGGTCTCCATCCTCAAAATCCGTAATTAATTACATTGAGAGAGTTCAAAAATATTTTACTAGGGGAGCACTCTTTAGAATAAATAGAACTTATCTTAAGTACGAGTCTCGTCTAGCATTTTTTAAGCTTTCCCCTTTATCTACTCGCAGAACCATTGCTGATCTAGTTAGGTATGTTATTCAAAATCCACTTTAATCATACTCATCAGATTCCCAGCGATCTCTTTCAAAAATCAAATCGTTTTGTCTCGTCGCCACCCTCATCAAATTTTTGTCGCTCGTAAATCTCAACATAATCAGTATTCCCACATTAATTGTACTGTTAATTTATGGAACTCTTTACCCCCCGATGCATTTTTGTCCACTAATCCTGATCAATTTCGCAAATGGCTTGTTTTACCAATCTCCCTTCATTCCACGGTGTTCCGACTAGGGTAGCGCA
>LDKF01000758.1:15759-28165 GCA_001026735.1 Rotylenchulus reniformis | reverse complement strand
GCGACAATCCAACCACCACTGAAATGTGTTGTGTGTGGGCAGCAGAAGGATGCTGGACTGCATTATGGTGTTGTGTGCTGCAGAGCTTGTGCAGCATTCTTCAAGTTTGGATTCCCATGGGCTGATGAGTATGGGCAAAAAACCGCAAAAAATGGAACCTAAGTCTAGAAACCTAACCTGCCTAATTAATAAGCAGAAATCTCAAAAGATAAAATGAGAAAATAATGCATTTACATGAATGGTTTTGAATTTTTTGTGAACTAAGTTTGTAGCTCCTCATCCTCCCCCCACAAGAAACCTATAGAGATTTATATAAAAAGAGAGCACAATCCTCTATATATTTTTGCTTTTTGACGTTTTTGCTTAAAAAATGCTAAAATTATTGTTAAAAATTACTGTAAAAGGTCAGATTGAACATTGGATTCTTAATACTTCCAGGCGCTGCATTGTTATGAAACGAATGTACAGCTGCATAAGGGACACCAATGCCTGCGACATCCAACAAAGTTTAAAAAAAAAATCACAAAAAAATCTAAATTTTAAAGAAAATCGTTACGACTGCAAGGCATGCCGAATGAGGATTTGTCGTGCGGTAGGAATGATCTACAAACCACAAAATAATCAAGGGTAAACCAAATAGGCTTCTAATTGCTAATCCTATTGTAGCCTGGTACAGTATGCAGCTAAAAATTATTTGCCACAGGAATGTAAAGTCCTAAACACATTTTTAACGAAAATTTAAATATAATTTTTTGCTTTTTGGTTGGACTTTCAGTAAATGTGCCGACATGACATTTGTGGCCAATTCATTTTTCAAACGAAATTTATTAGAGAAAGAGTTTTGTGTCAAAAAAATAGGAAAAAAATTAGCTACAAAATGAGCCAATACCCGCGCATTTTTCAGCTATTTTTTGCTCTATTTTATTATATCAAAAAATTTCTCTAGCTTTGGTTTGAACCGAGTTATAGCGTCGTATAACCCTTTCAGTGAAGATCCGTCACTTTTGGCCGAATTTGTCGACTCCTACCGCACTCTCGTCAATATGCAACGATGTTCTCTCAATTGTTCGGTGAGTTATTGACAAAATTTGGTAAAATAGTTTATCACAAATAAAGCAGACTATCGCTTCAAAATACTCGGAATATTTACGAATTGAAAAGCAAGAAAAGGAGATGTTCTTGGTCATTCTTCGGAAATCAGTTGCTCCTTTCAAATCGATGGGACGACAGGCACAAGTGATTTAAAGAATATTATTTTGTTATAAATTACGAATCCTGTTTGATTGAGATGGATTTGTTGGCCAATGGATTTTATCGACTCAAATTGCTTCACATTTGCCATTTGAGCCTGGAACATTTTTCCGATTCCTCCAATTATCTGATGGTTTCAATTGGACAAATTTTGGATAGAGAACTCTTGGAAGGAATTTTGGAGGAATGGACACAGGAATTCATGATGAGAAATCAGAGCAAAAAGTGAACTATAATCGAAATTAAAATAATGGCTAATGAAAATCAAATTTTAGCGCAGTACGATGTCCATTCGAGCGCATTTTCGCGTTGGTCAAAATGTTCAGATCTCTTTCTGAGAAGCCATGCCAACTGGATTTTTGTGCTCTGATGCTGTTGACTCTATGTGATTCGGGTACAATGGCCAAATTTTATCCAATTTTGGAAATAATTCCAGCAAAGCGATTGCCAAGGGCGAAAATCGAACAGCAAAAATGGGAATTGTACAAAGAAAGAATTTTGGAAGATTGGCACCGTGATCTGGACTCCCGCTTCGAGTCGAATGGCGAATCGGCTCTGCAAATGGCCAGATTGCTTTGCAGTCTCGTGGAGTTGGATGTCATAATAACAAATATACAGTTGTATTATTTATTTTTATTTTAGTCCATTGCAAATGCCGAATTAAAGACACAATCCGAGCGAAATTTGAAGGGATTCTTCCAGAAAGGAAATGATCCTGCTGACCAACAACAGCCTGCCTCAATGCCCTTGGAGATTGTCCTAAATGTCAACCAAGTTTGGCCTTACTTTTGTCTTATGATAGTTTTTATGTCTGAAAATACTAAACATTAGTAATGATTATGGTTCGGTTTTACATATTCTTAATGGCACAAAACTCTTGATGTTGATTTGGTTGATTGTTCAAAACCATTTGGAAGCCAACACTTTCATACCTTGTGAATTAATCAAAATCTGGGATCCTGTCCAAAATACCGTGTTCCCTCTAATATAAAATAAACCTATTATTCTATTTTTTAGAAGACCATCCTCTATTATATAAAACTGTTCTCTATATTAAAGGAAAGCCTCTTTATGTAGAAGTAGAGCCACATTTTCATTCGGTGAAACAATTTGTGACGAAATGCGCATATCGTATGACAACAATAAAGCCCGGAAAACAATGTGATCTGGATTTTCCAAAAACATGGATTCGAGATAATTCATTAAGATTGACGCCGAAATTGAAGCAAAATTTTTCGGGCAGCCTTGAACAATAATTCTTACAGTTTCTTTATAAGAAGATGAGTGCAACATCGAAAGATCTAGCTTAATTTTTTTAATTTAAAATATCGTTTAAAAACAAAATAGTTATCTTTATTATAATTTTCTTTTTTTATTATTTTTTTGATTAATTATTTTAAATAAGGCTAGAAATGCTTTTATTTGATTTTCTGGCCATTTTTAGTCAAAAAGCTTAAGTTGAGAGTACTCTTGTATTAGAGAAACTACAGTAACTGCTGTTTATCTTTTTATTTAATAATTCTTACATTTGGTCTTTTTAGGAAGCAAAAGAATTGCACTACTTGGTCCATCTGGTCAAGGCTCACCATCGAGTTTGGGGCGCCTTCAACGACACCCCGGATAATTACTTGGACAAATCCAGCAGTTTTGAAAATTTATTAACGAGCTCCGATAACATTTTGGCTCTGCACGAATCAATCACGGTCTGTTAAATATTTTCAAATTTTATAAAAAGAAAATTTCACCGATTCAGCTGAATCCCCCGTTTTTCACTGAGAGGGAAAAGTCGAAATACTATCGGGAAATACAAGAATATGGGGCCATTCCAAAGCATCCGAGGGCAAGGAAGGCCATCTTGGTGTACAGACTGATTTCGGTCGGAATTATGAAGGCAATGCCAGCATTCAGGAAGATCTCCATAAGTGATCAGGCAAAAATGGGCAACTTTTATGAATGTATCTATTCTGGTTGATAAACCTATTTTCAGATCCTTTTGGCTCGCTTCTTGGACCAACCAATCAGCTTTTTCATCAATGGATTCTATTCTGCCCAACTTGGCGCAAATACCTGGGCCGGCAAGGATGGTCTGACCACGATCGACCATTTCCGTGCCCTTCCACAGTATCGAAATGATCCCCGGTGGGTTGGGATAATTTGAAGAAACATAATTTAAAAATAGAAAAAATTTAGATTGATCAAATGGGCCGAAAAATTATTTTCTGATCCGGTGGAGATCCATCTTCGCTACCCGATCTCGTGTCTCGAGGAGTTCGCACTGCTCTTGGCCATTCTGATCTCTCACCCTGGTATTTAATATAAATTTTAATTATTTTTAAATATTTATTCTTGACAATTCAGCTGTCCCTGACCTTTCTGACCATGCCAAAAATGTGTTGTACGAGGAACAGTTGCGGTACTCGCGCCACCTGCTCCGTCTTCTCCAAATGCGGTTGGGCCCTGCCGGAGGGGCTTGTCGATTCGCGGAATACATGCACATGATGGAGAGGGCATTCTACTGTGCCTATGACTTCGAAAAGATGAGGACCTACCAGGAGATATCTCATCTTCGCAATGAATTCAAACATTTTTTTCAAAAAGGTCTAACAAGGGAACATTCCCTACTGTGAGTCGGAATTTGCATATTCCTTTCCGGCCATTTTGTAGGGCATTCACGACAACCGTGCTATATTTAAATATTAAATGCCCTTAAATTTTTAATAATAAATATTAAATGTTCGGTCGTTCATCCACGCGGATCATCCATCAATCGGGATGGCATCGGTCGTACCACCTAAAATTACTGTTAAGTATTGCGCCATAAAACGGCTGGGAATTATTATATAAAAGAAAAAAATTAATAAAACCAACGAATAATCAAGATTAAGGATTATTATAAATTGAACGATGGATGCCATCCCAGTGTGTGTGGAAGATCCGTGTGGATGGATGGAACGATCGTTAATCAAAAATTAAAAATTAAACTTTGCTTCCTAGCCCTAAGGGCATTTAATATTTAAATATAGCACGGTTGTCGTGAATGCCCTACAAAATGGCCGGAAAGGAATATGCAAATTCCGACTCACAGTAGGGAATGTTCCCTTGTAAGACAATATTTGGATTAATCTTTTTTCAGTTTTATACTTCACATAATCACCATGTATAACATTGTCATAATTAATTTTAGCTAAAATCAATGACAATTTTCAAATTCTTAATATAATTTTACTTATTTCTTGTTTTAGTTTAGGCATTTTGAAGATTTTGTAAAAATAATAATATTTTTAAAGTGCCAAAGAGTGAAAAAAAAGGATATATATCTCTTCATACATATGTACTTATTGTTAGTAAATAAATAGTTATTAAAAAAAATATTTAAAAAATGATAGAAACGACCGGTTTTTTTAAATTCCACCATCGAAAATATTAAAAAAAAATACTGAAGACTTTGTAAAAATGAATTGATTTTATTTCACTTTGCCCAACATTTTGTGATCTTTTATTTAAGAGAACATTCTGCCAATGACCCAGATAAACATAAGTTATCATAGGACTGAAGGATTAACCAACAATTACAGGAGTACATAAGCTACTTTAAATATTAGTTTCCAAAGTTCCAATTACTATTTGGTACATCAATGAGCACATTTACATATAGGCATGGGAAGTAAAGTTCAACTGGCCCATTATTCATCAAGATCATTCATAATTCATAACATTTCTTGCCCTAAACTCACTGTCAGCCAAAGTTTCATAAGTTCATTTTCGATTTTTCTATCAAAAAATTTGTACAATTGTGTGAACGGGATCATTTCCATTTTATGACCCTTCTCACGCAATTCCCGATGCATAAAAATGGAGTTTATTTTGTAGCGCCGTGAAGTTTCTAAGTGGTCAGACTTCATTAATCACGAAAAATTATTTTTCAGCTGCTGTATTCATTGGATTCTTAATATTTTTCTTTAAATTTACAAATAAAAATGTGGAAAATTTATGACTGTACCAATTTTGGGGGTTCCCAATCCAATTTTCATTCCACAAGTTATTTATTTCAAAAAAAATTAAAATTCCTAATGCTATTTTAAGAATGCCAAAGTAAAAAAAAATACATGCTTTTCTCTTCACAAATTCTTTTTCCCGAAATACCGAAAAATCAATTAAGATAAAATGATTAATAATTTTGATACCCTATTACAGTACCTTGAGATCTAGCAAATTTTCTTTATCCCTTGACAACTTTTTTGAAGGAATTTGTTTATCAAATTATAGTTTTAGGCATTAAGCTTTATTTTCCATACAATGAAAAAGCATCAATTTTTTGGAATTTTATCGCCACCCCTTAATTCACCTTGGCTTAATTGACCTCGACGCAGTAATGCCTAATAATAAGTGTCTAATCAATTATTTATTCAATTAGCACATTAAAAATTCACATAGCAACCATATTTTCCTTTAATTTCAGAAAATGTCAGACCCATCGCCTATGATCCCGGATTACGTGATCGCATTGGCCTATTTCTTGGTCAGCGGGGAGTTGGCACTCCATCTTGGCACCCTTATAATGACTTGTCTGAACCTGATCATTCTGTCCACCAGCAAATTTCTCCACCCCAATTTGAAGTTCATTTTGATCACCCAAAGTGTGTGCGTAATTGGCTTCGAACTGGCCCGAATTGCTGCATTGATGCAAAAATACATTTCCAACGACATGTTCAGTCCGTCCATCGTCATTTTACAGGTAAAATTTTAGTCTGCACGCCATCCGTTTAAAACTCGGTATAAACGCAACCCAAAGGGGGATAATGATAGTTTAATTTTTCATTTAGTGCCAAAATTCAAAAAAATGGTTGGCCTTAATTTTTCACAATGTATCAAATGGAAAGGGTTTACTTGTTAGCAGTGCTCGGAAAATCGTACTTTGCTCGTACTCGTACTTCGTACCGGGCCTTTTGGGCCTCTCGTATTTCGTACGGGAGCCGATCATTTGGGCAGTGATCAATTGGGCAGTGATCATTTGGGCAGTGATCAGTTGGGCAGTGAATAAAAAAATACAAATGACAAAAAATCAAACAAACCATCTTTTAATAATTAAAATAAAAATTGTAAATAATAATTTACAGGCCTAGAGTCCGATTTTTCAATATTAGAGGTCTTTATTTTCTAAAAATTTACAGGTTCAAAAATTTTCACAGGCCTAAACGTTTTCAAAATTTTCACAGGCCTAAGAGTTTGCAAAATTTTCACAGGCCTAAGAATTTTCAAAATTTTTACAGGCCCGGATTTTTAAAAATCTTTGAGTTATTTTGTAATTTTTACAGGCCTTGAATTTTAAAAATTTTATAGGCATCTGATTTCAAAAAATTTTACAGGTTTTGGATTTTAAATTTTTCACAGCCCCCCTGTGAAAAATTTAATTTTTCACAGCAAACCCTAGGCCTGTGAATCCAAAACATGAAACTTGAAAAACCCTAGGTACGTGAATTTTCTAAAATTCCAAAGCTTGTTAATTTTTTGAAAATCATAGGCCTATGAAAATTTCTCAAAGGCCTAACTAAGTGAAATTTTTTGGAAAATCCAAGACTTATGATTTTTTCAACGCTTATGAATTTTTCCAAAAATTGCAAGGATTATAAATTTTCCCAAAAAATCCAACTCTTATAATTTTTTGAAACCATAGTTCTATGAAATTTTCTAAAAATTACTGCTTAAGAAATTTTGAAAACCAGGGCCTATAAAATTTTTTTAGGAAAATTTGAGCCTGTGAAATTTTTTGAAAATCACAACCGTGATTTTTTTGAAAATTAGATCATTTATTTTTTGAAAAAATTAAAATTTACTAGATCCCTAGACCTATGAAATTTTCTGAAAATTCCATAGGAAGACTTTTTCAGAAATTTCCTTAGGCCTGTTTTTAGAAATTTCCAGAGATAAAGTCAGAAATTTCAGGGGCGTGGATCTTCAAAAATTTTAGAGGCCTATAAAAAAATTTCCAAAAATTCAATGCTTTGGAATTTTAGAAAAATTCGCAGGCTTAGGATTTAAAAATTTTTGATGTCGGTATCTGCGAAGACACTACAGTTTGTTCATGAAGTGGGCGAAAATAATAAAATTTTGATTTTTGCTCTTTTTGGTTGTTTTTTTTTTCATTTTTTTACTGCCCAAATGTTCACTGCCCAAATGATCACTGCCCAAATGATAGGGTGCCTTTCGTACTCGTACTCATACCGGCCTTTTTCGACCCCTCGTACTTCGTACTCGTACCGCCCAAAAAGGCTCGTACTTCGTACGTACTCGTACTTTTTTCGTACTTTTCTCGTACCTAGCGAAAAAATCACAAAAATTCAAAAAAAAATTTATTCTCGAAAATAAATTCCATTTTTGAAAAAAAATCTCAAATGATGATATATTTTTGTTATTATTTAATTGACATGAGAATTAGAGTTTTTAATCTTTTTCTCTCCACTGTTGCATTTGTGACCAGAATAATGCAATCAATGTAAGCTGGCCATACGTCGGCAAGGTATCCCGACATTTCCCAAAAGGTGTACCACTATAAAAAAGCTCGTAAATTTTTTTGGATAATTTTGGGGGAAGGTCTCTGGCGAGCAAAAAATATTTCAACATTAAAAAGTAACCGAAGAAAATTTTTTTTGAAAAAATCATTTCATGAATTCTATGAATATATTAAGAGATGCTGGGGGCGGCGGTCCCGATAGGGGCCGCCGGAGAAAATTTTTGAAAATTTGATACCATTTTCATAAGAAAATTGATCAAAAATTTCGAAAATTCGCCAAAAGTGCCATTCTTAGTGGTGCTTGTCGGTACGAGTTTTTGGGCAAAAAATGGGGTCGTATTTCGTACTCGTACTCGTACAGCACTTTTTGAGCTTCTCGTATTTCGTACTCGTACTCGTAGTACGAGTACGAGTAAGAGTACGAAGTTCCGAGCACTGCTTGTTAGTCTCAAATATGTAATTTTTGTTCTATTTTTTGACCAATTTAGTAAGATTCGGTCCATTACACCAAACGAATAATTGGAACAAAATGTTGACACAAATTGCAGCAATATTTTTGTTATCTGATTTGAATTGGCATGAGAATGAAGAAAGGCATGAGAAAAATGGAAAAATTTGTTCTTGTCAGCCGACTCGTTTTTAACTCGGTATAAAAGAAAGCAAGAAAATAAAAAACGGAACCGAAAAAGAATAAAAACGGAACAAAAACCCCATACTTTTGCATAGCTTCAAATATTCAAAATTTTACCATGATTATGCAAGACAGATCAAAATAAAAAACGTCACTTTACGAATAGTTTGGGTTTATTTTGGATCTTGAGTGGTCTTTAAGGGATCTATTACAAAGCTAAAAAAAACTAGAAAACCCTATAAAATAGTGATACGAAAGTAAATTGTCAACTAACATTTACTATTATTTAATTAAACAGCCGAATAAATGGGCCTTGATTGATCTGATTAATTGATTGCTTAGAAAATAAAAATAATCAATTCCAACTTTTAGTCAGGTGTCATCTTTTTCCAATATATGCGTATTGGTATTGGCCATGTCCTGTTCATTGAGCGATTGGTAGCGAGTGTTTGGTCGAGAGGCTATGAAGCTTACAAGAAACCCACGTTCAGCATTATTTGGTTTTTTACTACGGTATTTCGCGCCAAAGTATGGATTTAAATTAAAAACCCATTTTTAGACAATTTTATGTGTTCTGAATACGATGGGACAACAATCTTGGATTGTTTCCAAACTCAATGTGATCACTACACTCTGCATGTTGGCCCTCAGTTTAGCAGAATTTATTGTGCTTTTAAATATTAAGTAAAATGAAATTTTGATTTTTTTTAGTTAATTGGCATTATTGGAATGTATAATAGACAAAAATTCCATAACCAATTTGAAAATGTTCAACAGTTGAGCAACCTTCTTAGCATACGATATCAGGTCAGAAACATTTTATTTTTCTTTAATAATCGCTAATCCCTACTGTTTTTACCTTTGACCAAACCATTATTGCATTGCGTTTTAAAAAAAATGTTTCGGGAAAATGATCGATTATGTACAAAAAAATAATATATCGATCAAAGTTTCGATAAAAAAATATCGTTTTTATTTTTGAGAGTTTCCTTTTTCTCCATTATACTATTAAGTAATAAATATCTCATATCTATGACATAAATTAATGTCTTTGATTTCAGATCTGGGAAAACACCAAGACCAGCCGTCAGCTGGCCCCAGCCTTCCTCTCCTACTTTTTCCTCACTCTCTTCCACCTCTCTGTGCAGCTGATCTTTTTCTTCAATCTGATCACCAGCACATATATGATGAGTTTTTATCTGATGGCGATCATGGCTTTAAGCGGATTTATCAATGTCATCATCGAAGCCACAATTGTCACGTAAGAAAAATTTATAAAAAAATATTGACATCCATAACTTTGGTAAAAAAATTCATATAAAAATACATTAAATGGCTAACTATGTCAAAAACACTTATTTAAAGTGTGATTCACATAGTTAGATATTAAAAGATTATTTGTTTTATTAAAGATTATAGTTGATGGTTAGTGTAATTCATGTAATTCATCATCATCAGGGTCAGAGCCAGATAAAATTTTGAAGCCCGGAAGGCCCGGAACCGGAGCTTTTTTTCCAACCCAGGGGCTGCTAGAATCAGAGCTAAAAATTCTGATTTTCCCACTTTTTCCCAACACTCTGTTTCATTTTCATTATTATTTAAAATAAGAGGGATTTTTTTATATCTGTTCGAAATGCAATGGATGTATGACATGCCAACATTTGCAGAAACCATCATTTAACTAATAAGTTTTTTATTAATACCATTTTTAGAATTGAAGTACCATAAATTCGGATTCGGGATTTGTGTTCCGATCCATTTCCTAAATTCCTTTTTTTAGACACCATCCCGTGCTGAAACGGCGCTTTATGTCTTTGATCAGAAAATTGTTGCGAAATCGAATTGATCAGCGGATCGGTGACAGTGGAGAATTAACGGTCTCGGTGAAGAAGAAAGAAGATGGGACGCCAATGGAGCAGGACAACCACTTTCGGATGCTGAACCAACTGTGGGCATGACCAGAGGATGTTCCAAAAATCATCAATTCTATTTTTTTATTTCATCCAATAAAATTTTCTATCAAAAATATGATAATTAATTTATAACTTATTATTGTTAACTTTTGCAGTTCAGGTCAAATTCTGACGAAAATTTTTAAATCTAAGCTGAAATATCACAATTTAAAAAAATATATAGTATTTATATAATTAGTGGTTCATTCATGGTATAATGAGTGGCGGTGTGCATGAGGCAGAGGGTTCGGCACCGACAATTCGACTTGGGCGAAGAGAAGGATAGGAAGGGGAATTCGATGATTCGATGGACGAACAACGCCGAGAAGACCGGTGCTGGGTCTTTAAAAAAAGGGCCCAATGTCAGCGTTAAAAAAAAGGCCCAATGCGGCCAGTCTGTACTAAAACATTTTTGTTAGACCTGTTAGACAAAAAGTATAAAAGGCAAAATTGTTCAGAATTGTTCAGAATTTTATATTTTTCAGAATTTTATTCGATTGGTATAAAAATTATTTCGAAATTCGAACAAAAAGTTCGAAATTTTCCCGAAATACCGAAAATTAGAGTTTTTAGGGGATATTTCGAACTTTTTGTTCAAATTTCGAAAAATTAAAAATACCATTCGAATCAGCATAAAATTATGAACAATTTTGCCTTTTATATTATACTTTTTGTCTAACAGGTCTAACAAAAAAGTTTTAGTAGAGACTGGCCGCATTGGGCTTTTTTTTAACGCCCACATTGGGCCCTTTTTTAAAGACCTAGCACCGAGAAGACCGGGCCCTGGCCATCCCGGGCGGAACAGGACGTTTGGTGGCGGGCCATTTGGTGGCGGCCATTTGGTAGCGGGCCACTTGGTGGCGAAGCCATTTGGTGGCGGGCCACTTGGTGGCGAAGTTCGGGTAGGGAGGAATATCATGAATGCCTTCTATGCCATGTGGCGCCGGTTTCTCAAGTCGGCGCCATCAACTTAGAGGTCGGCGCCACCAACTTAGAAGACGGCGCCATCAAATTAGAAGTCGGCGCCACCAACTTAGAACTCGTCGCCTTTGATGTCTTTAAGTATTTTGATGGCGCCGATTCCAAATTGAAAAAAATAATAAATGCGCCACATTAGAAATCGGCGCCTTCAATTTAGGAGTCAGCGCCTTCAGGAAAAACTTAAAGGCATTGAAGGCGCCGTCTTCTAAAGCGCCGGCTTAAGAAATAAAGGCGCCACATGGCATAGAGTGGGCACCCCAATCCCCAACCCTTCCCTTCCCCCCTCGAATTTACATTACATAAGAGGCAGAGGGAAATGATCAACATGGGAAATGCTCATACTTCCGGCCGCCCAAGAAAGAAATTTGGAAATTTTCACAGTATATATTTAATACATTTCCTAGTCTATCGATCATCAATAAATCAATCAATAATTTGTCGATCAGTAACGTTCAATAGCGATGGACTGTCTGTTGGTGCTCCCACTCGTGCCTGCCATGTTCGGGTTCGAGTTCAGCACCTGCACGGACGAGCTGGTTGTTCTCCTGGCCCACATTTTGGCCAATTCGCGCAGTTCTTGCTTTATCAGCTTCCGGTATTCGGTGCTTAAACACATTTAACAACATCGTCGCGACTTTTGCACCCCTGACAATTTGGCGCCCCATTCGTTATATTAAAAATAGAGCTAAAAATTAGCTACAAATAAGCCTGATCAGTAGATTCGAATTGATCAATTTTCATGAAATTATGAACAAAATAATTGTGGATTTGGCCAAACCCATCTATTTTGGCTATCATTTTATTCATAATGCACTAATTTGAATCAGCTTAGGCTCATTTCGTAGCTAATTTTTGTTTTATTTGAATATTAAAAAAACATTCGCTAGATTTAGTTTAAACTAGAGTTGATTTAATCCCCGCGGGGACGGGTCACCGCGGGGACGGGGACTGACGACCTCTGCGGGGACGGGGACGGGGACGGGGACAGATTTTGGCGGGCTCCCCGCGGGGTCCCCGCGGGGACAAGAAATTTTTCTAAGTCCTGTAACTTCAAAAATTTTTTTTTCAATTTTATTATTT
>LDKF01000758.1:2831-15659 GCA_001026735.1 Rotylenchulus reniformis | reverse complement strand
CCTAGTTTAAACTGACAAGGGAAGGACAAAACATGTTAATTTCGGATAAATTCGAGACCCGTATAATATTGTAGAGCATCCGCAACTTCCGTCGTAAATTTTAATATTAGCGGCCCATGTCCAGAAAAAAAAGTTATGAGTATTTTTTCATGATCCGCGATCCACGCGGGTCAAGGGGTCAAGGGCGTGCGAGTGAAGGCGCGCGGTCAAAAAGGATGCCGTTTTTAAAAAAAACATATTCAAACTTTAAAATTTGAATATGCCATGAGTGTATGCCTGAATAACCACGAATAGTTTAAACCTTTATTTTTAATCGATTCATTTAAACCACATTAAAAAATCTATTTGGGGAATTGAAAGATATATTTACCTAAATTGGAAATTGTTTATTGATATATATTTCACTATCACTCAACATTACGGCCACCACATTAAATTATTCGTGGTTATTCAGGTATATACTCATGACATATTCAAACTTTTAAAATTACGCCATCCTTTTTGGCCGCGTGCCTTCACTCGCACGGCCTTGACCCCTTGACCCGCGTGGATCGCGGATCATGAAAAAATACTCATAACTTTTTTTCTTCTGGACATGGGCCGCTAACATTAAAATTTACGACGGAAGTTGCGGATGCTCTACAATATTATACGGGTCTCGAATTTATCCGAAATTAACATGTTTGTCTGTCCCTTGTGAGTTACAACAAGTGACGCGCAAATGTCGGGGGCGCAATGTTCGGATAACCGAACTGCGTTTCCCTATAAATCTGATAGGGGTTGAATTAAAGGCAGATTAATTGCAAATTATTGCATCGTGCAAAATTGTCAAAAAAGGGCATTTATAAATATTAAATTTAGTACATTATTTCTCTACTCTATTTGCAAGACCATTTCGGCATTGATTACTATTATCACCTGTTAAAATAAAGAATCGGAGCATTTGCAGCGGCACAAAAGTTCAGCAAAATGGCGGAGATGAAAGTGAAATGCCAAATGCGGACGGGGTTGCCAAGAAAGTCACGGAAGGTGAAGGCCAACTGGTAGATGGTCAGATTGATCAGGTAGCCGCCGACGCTGACCGACAAAATCACCACCAGGGAGCGCAGCAGACGCGTGTTTGTCTCCTGGCTTACTGAAAGAGACATTTGAGTTGAAGGTGTGCCGGCATTTACGGCCCTACAACTTGCGGCACATTCGCTATAACTCGGTTCAAACGGAAGCTAGAAATTAGTTGTCAAAAAAAGAGCAAAAAATTAGATATAAATTAGCTATGGGAATTGATCCACTGTAGAAAAATGTTATGGCCAAAACACTGTCAATTTGGCTAAAATATTTTGACCATATTTTTTCCATAGTGGTATAACTCGAACGTGTTTAGGTTTCATTTTTAGCTAAATTTCTGCATTATTTATTGGCATCAAATTCATCTCTTAGGTTTGAGTTGAACCGAGTTATAGCGAAAGCCGCAAATATCGGGACCAAAAATGTCGTACAACCTTTTTTAAAGTCCATATTATGTATACATATACAAGTGTGTTGTTTATCATAAAATTCGATTAAATCTCAAAATCGTAAAAAAAAGTAGATATTCGTTTTATTTGCAAATTATATATTTGGAATCTTGCCTCGATTCTAAAAAAATGAAACCAATTATTTTTGATAAATTTTAATAAAATGGAGCTAGATTTTTTATAATAAGTTCACTTTCTTGTACAGTACACACCTCCCTTTTTGCATCGGATTAGCAACCCAATCAGCAAATAACAAGTGATGCAGACGAAGTTGAGCACAATACTGTACAGGAAAAACTGGTTGCGCACCAGATCATCCGACATTACATCGCAGACACAGCCCGTGGTTGGTCTATAGGGGCATAGGACAATAATTGTTATATTGCCAAGGTAATACAATTAAAATTCAAACAAGAACAAAAAGTTTCACGAAGTTTTAGATCGTAACTTCTTGATCAGGTGCCCTTCTAGTCTTGTTCGTGGTTCTGATTCGTTTTTTTCAAAAACTTCGCGACTCAAAGTTATTTCTCGTTCTTTTAGGATTTTTACTGACACGAACAAAAATACGAACACGAACTTTTTACGACTTTTAGCTCACGAATTCGTTGTTTGGGTACTCTCTAGTTCTGGTTCGTGTTTTTCGAAAATTTTGAACTCAAAATAGGTACTAACTTGTTGGCGTCTTGCATGCCAGCCATGATCACATAGTACAGACTGTACAGAGAGAATAGCGCACAAATAATTGTATGTCCTGCCAAATATAGCTGCTTATATTCCATGGTGATTTTATTGTGTCTGAAAGTTTTTGATGGGATAAGAATGTAATAATCAATTAATATAAAATAATAATTTATTTTTATGGACTTTAATGGAAATGCCACCGCAAAAAGACGATCAGCTGCCGCACAAAACATTCCGATCATTGTCCCGTTCAGACCGATAATTTGTGGCTAAAAATCATAAATAATTAAAAAAATTCAATAATATACTACTGGCTATAAGAATGTTCAAATTGAAAAAAAGAAAGAATAGAAAAAAAAGAAATTATACGGAACAGAAGTTTCAAAAAATTTTGAAATGGAAAATGTAAATTACGCTGATATAGAGTTGTGCCGTGAGCATTCCAACAAAATTTTTGCCACTTATGACTACGACAAAGAAAAAGGTATGGCCAGATTGGTGAAGAATCTCACAAAAGCACAACAACGCCATCAGGAAGTTGGCGGTACCGCGGAGATTACTGTAACAAAGTAACAAATTATGATTACGGTATGCCATAATAATCATAAATCTCTCATTGGAATTTACTCGTATTTGATGGTCATGTAGATGATGAAGGAGTTCAGTGTGACTCCAATAATGGCCACGAGAAAGAAGATCAGGGCAGGGACCGCCAAGTCCAGTGAGAAGCCGGCATTTTTGTAGACAGCAAACATCTATTCATCAATTAATCCGATGAATGAATGATTCCTTACCGAATTTCCCGCGTTCAGATTTGATTCGGCCATCATTAAAATTATGAAATTTATTTTTCTAAAAATATAGTATTAATAATGAGAATATGGAAATTGAAATTTCTGTGAAAAATTATTATTTATAAAGATTTATTCTTATTTCGGTGACATTCAATTACATTATCAACCTATTTTCACCAAAAATCAAATATTTTTAATGTTTTTTAAATTCTTTATAGAGAAGTCTAGTGGGTATATGATGATGTAATTTGAATGTCCTTTCTTTGCAAAGGTTGAAAATGGTTTTATTTGACAAGACTATGATGCAACAGGCTAATAATGTCATAACAATTTAGTAAGCTTTATTTAAACGATCAATCAATCATATTTTTAAATTTATTCTGAAGCCGACTTCTGTTAGGAAGTTAAATAATAAAATTGGAACAATATAAAGGTTTGGCATATTTTATGGCTTTGGAACCTTTTTGTGCATAAAATGTTTTGGAACTTTTTTGTTGGAATATTTTTTTATTTAATTTTCTGTAATAGCGCCAAAAAAACAATCATCGTGATGTGATTTGGCAAATGAAAATTGGTACTAATCTTTCCGAATTCAAATGTAATGCAAAATTACTCAATATACTACAAAATTATCATTTTTTGTAGTCTTAAGAGAATAATTATCTTTTTCCAAATCATGATATTTATTTTCGTTGGATATGGAAACAATCTAACTTAAATAGATAAATAAATGTAGAATAGGAGATATTTTTCGCTTGTTTTACTATCTATGCTTCCTCCAGATTCAATTACTCTTCCTCTTTTATCTATTTTTAATTTTCTTAATTTATATTTTACACAATTTGCATTTATGTAAAATGATCTTTTTTTATTAATTAATGATGGAAAGTTTGAAAAAATGCCACAAAAGCGCCACAAAAAAAATCCCACGGTATTTAGAATCAATGTACGATATATAAGTTTGGTAAATTTGTACCAAGAGAGGAGGAGACATGTAAAACAAAGTAAACTAATATATGATGTTCATAAATCGAGTGCCAAAAATAATTTTCTCATAAGAAGCAAAAAACAGACATTTTTATCTTGAGAAATAAATAGACTAAATTTACTAGGAAATGTCTGGAATTATTTTTAAAAATCTATTCGACATACATACATACTTATTTTGACCCAAAAACTTACTTATAATATTATTTAAATTCTGGGATTTTTATAAATCATGATTTATGGCTAAAAAAGATAAAAATCACCAAATCAAACAATAGGTGAATTGTGGACTAATAAATTTTATTAAATGGGATGCATTTCACTATTTCCGAATAGTATTTCCCATTAGATTATCCAGTGCTGGATCTTAAAAAAGTCCCAATGTGTTCGTTAAAAAAACCCGATGTGGCCAGTTTGACCGAAAACTTTTTTTGAAGTTTGCTAGGCCAAAGATAAAAAAGACATTGTATTTCGAAATAAATTTTTCGGATATACCCTATTTTCAGTATTTCGGGAAAATTTCGAACTTATTGTTCGAATTTCGAAAAATTAAAAATACCAGAAGATAGAAAAATCTGCATAATGGCTTTTTTATCTTTGGCCTAGCAAGCTCCAAAAAAAGTTTTCGGGCAAACTGGCCACATTAGGCCTTTTAACGCCCACATTAGGCTTTTTTAAAGGCCAGCACCGATATCCAATTCTTTGGGAGTTAATACAAGTTTTGCCATAAAGAATCTTTCAACCTGTTTAAAAAATCTATATTTTAAAGCGAAATTATGTACTTATTTTCCTTTGGCATTTTGTAGACGGATAAAGACACTACGTCCAATTCATTTATGTAAATAAAAAGAGAGAGACAACGTCCAAATCCAATTCAGAAATTTCACTTCAAGATATATAAATTTTTTGAATCCTACTGTTTTCTGAAAGATTCTTTATGGCGATGAGTGTACAAAAAAAGGTCATTTTACAAGTTGTCAATTCAATAAATGATGAAAAATATTGTCAAAATGGGCGCCAAGAAAACTTTTCCGATGTGGATGCCATATACCTATGTCAATGAATCGTACAGAATAAAAAATTATTGATTGGGTGTTGAGTTTGTAGTTGAAAGATGCCGGATGAAGTGCAACGATTGAAGAAGTTGGACGGCGGAAATTGTTACCAGGGGCTTGAAGATCCGGCACAGTGTGAGCAAATGGCAAAATTCTTTTTTGAAGGCCTTTCGATATTCGGTAGTTAACCGGGAAAAATCCAAAAAAAAAATTTTTTAATAATCAATATTCAATATTTATATTCTCAGTCAAAAAAGTACATTCAAAAGCTAAGCTCATGACTTTCAAGTATACCAGGATAATTAGTTCTGTCAAGATCATTAGTCATTACTAATTCAGCGTTAATACCGCCAGTAAAAAGTTTAAAATCAGCGCAAAAAACCTGTAGAAATCAAATTTTATTTTCGGCGCTATGATTTTATGACGCGAAAGCATTCAATACTAAATGATTGTTGTTTGTTTCTTTTTCCTTCCAATTATCCACTTTTTCTGTACTATTTTGCAAGAAGGAATTCGCTTCAAAAGATCCTAGAAAAGTCCATTTCTATCGAGAGACTATTTTAATTTTACCTCTTTTTTATGGGTACAATAATTTGAAATTTTTCGATAAATACTTAACATTATTTTACATGATTTCATCATTTAATATTCATTTCATTTTGCCATTTTCCTATAATAATTAATGTACTGTGCATTGGAAAATAATTGGCAATTAAGTCGGCCAGAAGATCAGCCAAAAAAAGCCCGGAATTCTGGTTAATTAATTTGCGGTAAAAATTTTTTGAAGTGATTTTCTCTATTACAAATTAACTATATAATGGGAACGAGGAAAGAAAGAAATAATGTGGCAGAAAGTTAGGGAGAAAAGATCGTATATAAGAAACAATGGCAGAGATCATAATCCATTTATGTCGACAGAAAATATCGCGCATGTAGAACAGACATGAAAAATGATGAGAGATAATGGTGAAACGTGCTGGGTCGTTAGAAAAAAAGTGCAAATGACCTAAAAAGTGACGAATAATCCGCTGCCTATGAGAAGATGATACTACGAAATGACTAAAGGTGCAGAACCACTAAAAAGCGACCACCTTAGTAAAAATAATTAAACAAAGTATTTTAAAAAATTTTAAAATAATAAATAATATAATAGGCAATATTTTTGTCAAAAACCGGCAATCCTAAAAATCATTATCCTTCCCGGGGTTACTTTTGACGCTGAATCCAATTCTTACGTCTATTTTGACGTAATGCATCATCTGATTTTACTTTTTGACGCTGACGTCAAAAATTTTTTTTCACAAAATTGTTTTATGATTCATAACACAAATGGTGCAATTGTATTTTCTGCGCGCGCGCGAAATTCTTTGCTCTGATCCATTTTTTTACAGTGTAAAATGAATATGAAGTATGAAAAATCTAAGTTTTATTATATGATATGATGAAATGGAGGACATTTTCGATGATTTTAAGAAAAAATATTGTAGAAGATTTTTTGAAGTTAGCGTCAAAAAGTGAAGTCAGATGACGCATTAAGTCAAAATAGACGTCAGAATTGGATTCAGCGTCAAAAGTAACCCCGGGAAGGATAATGATTTTTAGGATTGCCGGTTTTTGACAAAAATATTGCCTATTATATTATTTATTATTTTTAAATTTTTTTAAATAATTTGTTTAATTATTTTTACTAAAGTGGTCGCTTTTTAGTCGTTCTGCACCTTTAGTCATTTCGTAGTATCATCTTCTCATAGGCAGCGGATTATTCGTCACTTTTTAGATCATTTGCACTTTTTTTCTAACGACACAGCACCATGGTGAAACTTTAACAGTTGCAGAAGATCGTTCAATACCATTTTTAGAAAGGGATTTCCGGACTTTTTTGATGTTAATTTTACTTGTCTATTTCTGCTTAAATGGAGATAAAAAGGATATATGTTGCTCAAATCAATCTATTTAGAGTTAGTTTTTCACGACCGATTATCCTAAACCAATACAAAACTGGGGCAAAACTCCGTCAAACATATAACCGAGTGTCCAAATCGGCGGTTATTCTGGTTAAGAATTTTATTCGATAATAAATATCGATTTAAGCGTTTTGAATACCAAAAATAAATATCTAAATGTAGTTATATATTTTTTCTTTCTACATAACTAAATCGAAGAGCTTTCGACTAAAACTAAAGCATTGGAGTTTCTGATCGTGACCATATTTTCAAGGTTGCATTCCAACTCAACCAGCAAAAAAATCATTTTTTTTATTTTTGCGCACCGACGATGCGGTCCCACCCGGTATATTTGTGGTTTGCTGACCTGATCACCGATCTCCATGCATTAAGACCTAGATTAATCAAAGATTTTCATTCTGCACCTTTGTAAATTTTTAATTCATAAGAATCCAAAAAATTTCATTGATATAAACCATATATTTTTGCCATTATGTTGAACTTATTAAAAACGCAATTCCGCTAAGAAAATGAGTAATTTTTCATGCTATTGCCATGGTATCAAATAGTTTTTTTCTTTCATTTTTGCCACATTCGTTATTCGTTAAAATTCCCCTTCATTCTTCACACTAATTGGCTACTAAACATTTTCCATAATTCTTAATGCTCATAACGACCAAAAGCTCAACCTTTCTTACCTAATCTATCTTTCTTCAAAATTCATTTGATAATCAGTCATCGGCGGAACTCTCTTAATCAAAAGCTTCGCAACTTCTCAAAAAAAAAATTCATAACAAAAATCATTGAACTAATAGTTGGTTGAAATATGGTAGTTTATTATGAATTATATGAATTAAGGGCCAAATTTTGGTCATACATCATATTCATACTGGTGTTCGGCACCGGGCCGGATCCGATCGGGATTCAATCGGGATCCAGGTACCGGATCCGGCCCGACCCTCCGTGCCGAACAATAATTCATACATACCAATAAAAACTTATCTTGATGAAAGATAATAATTATAGATAATAGAATTAAATTTATTTTTTAATATTGGAATTTTGACCAGATACCAAACTCGTGATTTGTCAAAAACAAATGTGAACATTCATATCCAAATATCCATCATTCGATACACTTACCCTTTTAAATTTGTTAGGAAAATTTTGTTAACAAATTTTTATTTTAATTTACGACATGCATTTTTTAAAATTTAATATTTCAACTTTTAAATTCTTCACTCCAATGATGATTATCAACTACAAATTTTACATATTTTCATAAATAAGTAACTTTTTATTAGAAAAGAAGAAATTTTCCCCTTATGCATGAATAATATATATTATGATATAAATAATTAAAGATAACCAAAGTAGAAATCCCACAAGGCTAGATTAAAAGTGGTATAGGTAATCTAGAAGCAAAAGGAAAAATGCATTATTGCATCTGTTGTTTTCAACTTTTTTTAATCTTACTTTTCTGAACATTTTTAAGAAAACTTTTTTTACTATGGTCCAGAATCTGTATATTGCATTTATATTCAACTCCAATGACTAAAACTTTTAATTTGCAGAAAATGGCGGACCCTTCACCCATCGTGATTACTCTGGCTTATTTCTTGGTCGGCGAGGAATTGGCATCCCATCTTTTTGCTCTTACCATGACTTGTCTGAACCTGATCATCTTGTCCACCAGCAAATTTCTTCACCCAAATTTGAAATTCATTCTGATCACTGAAAGTGCCAGCATAATGTGCGCCGAATTTGTCAGAAGTGTCTCATTGGTCCAAAAATACATTTCCAATGATATGTTAAGCCCGAGTTTGCTCTTTTTGCAGGTTGGATTTTAAAAGGTCATTATTTCACTTAAATTTTTGAATAATTATTTATAAAAATTATATTAAATCATAATAAGCAAAATCCTCATTATAAGGTCATCATAATGAGGATTTTGCATTATAAGGTCATCAATGAATTCATGTAAAGCATAACAAAATCGAATATCCCGAATTATCTTTTATTCGATAATCAATCAATCCCAGAGAATTCCGATTGATCTCTTGGTCTGTTCATTTTAATTGTTTAACTATAAAATTATAAAATAAATTAATAAAAAAAATTCCAAAAAACTTCTTATAATAGACGCAGTCCAATTTCATTTAATTTTCATTGTTTCGCAGATTGGCTTTGTATTTTGGCAATATATGCGCAGTTCCATTGGCCATATTCTATTCATCGAACGATTGATGGCGAGTGTTTTGTTGGAAAAATATGAATCTCGCAAGAAACCCATCTTCGGCATCGTCTGCTTCACGATTACGGTAATAAAAAGTATTTAATTATTATTATTTTTTCGATTTTAGTTAATCTTATGCCTTTTAAACGTAATAAATGGCCAATCTTGGACCATCACAACATTCAATGTGGCCACATCAACGTTTTTGGTGGTTCTAAGTTTGGCCGAATTTTTTGTATGTTTATTGGCAAAAATAATGGAAAAATGCATTCTTTGCATTATTGTCGCTTGGTGCTGAGTTGTTAAAAAAAGTAGCCAATGTGATTAGTCTGGGCAAAAAACTTTTTTTAAGCTTACTAAGCCAAAAATATAAAATGCAAAGTTGTGTGGAATTTTATGCTCTTTTTGTTATTTTTTATTTTTTCTGAATCCGATAAAATCGAAAATATCGAAAAATAACCTTTTAAGAGCATAAAATTCTATTTCAAACAAGTTTACTTCTAAGATTTTGGTCTAAGTTGTTCTTTAAAAAAGTTTTTATTTTGTTTGGCCACATTGGCCACTTTTTTTTAACAATCAGCACCAAGCGACACGAGAAAAATGTTTTCAAAATATTATTATGCAAATTTTCATTTTTTTCACCCTTAATTTTTTAGCTGATTGGTTTGCTCGGAATTTACAACAGACAAAAGCTTAACTCACAGATGCGAAATATTCGATTGGACAATTTTTTGAGCACTCGATATCAGGTCAAATTCTAATTAAATTTTAAAAATCAGATCCAAAAATATGAATAAATTTAATTTTTGGTTAATACCTAAAAAAAACGAAAAACTATTAAGGGAATAGCATTTTGAAAATATTTTTTAATTGTAGAAAACTACATAATTGACGTTCAGAATAGGGAGTATGTCGAAGACGATAGAAAATTTTCTGTAAATTTTTTTTTACACGTCTATTACTTTTTAGTGATTTACATCGCTGATTTTTTAATTCCGATGAAATCCCATTTTTAACAATTCCGCGCTTCGCTCGGGGATTTACGAGGCTGACAACAGATTTATGATATCCTCAATTAACAGTTGATTTTATCAAGGGTTGATTTTTCAGCTAGTTAAACTCTTAGAATTGATAGGTAACATAAATTGATATCAGATTCGAATTCAAACTCCCCNACGAATGAGATGTAAAAACGGTGCTGGCTCATTAGTTAAAAACCACCATAATGGGCGTTAGTTAAAAAACCGCCAAAATATACATAAATATAAAAACAAAATATATTAATATATTAAATTATATAAATCCCAAATCTAGACGAAAAATCTTTTAAAATTAAAATTAATTTAATGATAATTTTCTTTGTGTCATCCGATTAAATTTTATAAATCGATTATGAATTTTTATTATTTAATTAAACGATTAATTGGAGGGTAAATTGTAGGGTAAATTGTTAATAATTTTAACGGTGAATATTTTCGGAAGTTCATCATCTTATATATTGGGTGGTTTTACAATTGCTAAATTTAATTATTTTTATACAAATAAATATTTTGGCATTTTTTTAAGTTTAATTGATGCATTTAGGTAGTTATGGCGGTTTTTTAACTAATGACTTTGGGTAGTTATGGCGGTTTTTAACTAACGCCTATTATGGCAGTTTTTAACTAACGACATAGCACCGTAGAAACTAAAAACTGCATAAGTGCTATCGATTTGCATTAATTGGTACAAAGGTTTTTTAGGTTAGGGATTTTTTATAATTTTCTACTTTTAGATTGTCGAAAATATGAACACAAGCAAACAGTTGATGCCGGCATTTCTGTTCCATTTTCTCAACAATTTTATCCAATTATCAGTGCATGTTGTGATGTATTTTGGCCTCATCAGCACCCCTTACCTGCTGAGTCTTTTCTTTGTTGTCACAATCGCGATTAACTCAGTTCTGAATGCCGGCATCGAGTTGACCATCGTCACGTAATTTTCATTTATCAATTAAATTTGAAGATAAATGAATATAATTTTGTTTATGGTAAATAAAAAAGACATTTCATGTGTAACCTATAAGATGCATCCTAAAGTTATTTCATGGATTCCTTTTCCGGTGGAATTTGATTTTCGAAAGCAATGTGTAAATATTTGGAATTTTATCCAGAGATAATCTCTTACTTTCTTTCTTTCTTTGGTCATTAAAAAAATAAATTGGTTAAAAAGTGATCATTGGATCAAATATAAATATTTATTATGCTTTTTTTTGCTCTAGTAGATTTTTGCAATTCCATAATTTATATTTTTAAAAATAATTTTTCGAAATAAATCGCTTGAATGATAGCCAGGACCCAAAAAACTTATGTTTGTTTGGTTTTGTTTTTTATCTGCCCACCTCAAAAGTCAGTATCATATTTTTTGTGCGTGCCCTAATGTCACGCAAAATGTCATAAGAATGACACAACTTCTGTTCTTAACTTTATAGACACCATCCCGTGCTGAAACGGCGCTTTATGTTTTTGCTCAAAAAGTTGTCACGAAATCGAACTGATCGGCGGATCGGTGACAGTGGCGAAATGACGGGATCGGTAAAGAAGAAAGAAGATGGGACGCCAGCAGTGGAACAGGACGAACACTTTCGGATGCTTAACCAACTGTGGGGGTGATCAGCTGATCAGAGGGATAAATGACCATATTTCGATTCTGAAAACTAATTTTCCAAAAATTATTTTAAAAATTGATCAAATCAGAAATAAATTTAAAAAATTTAAGCCATTAAATCGGCCTTTTTGACAATTTTTAGATATTTTTGAATTATTTTTAAAAATAAAAACGAAAATGGTTTATGCAAAGCCATTAAATAAAATTATACAGCCTTCTAAAAATAGTTTTCAATAAAATTACCTTACTTCGCTATAGTTATGGCTGAAACAATCTACTCACGCAATTCATGAAAAGATGACTGTACAAAGTATGTATGTATGTATATTGAGATTTAATGACATCATTTTGAGTTTTTTGTAATGCATATCATGAATGGTGTTTTGAATAAATACATTTACTATATTTCGCTATTAATTAAAATGTTGAATTTATAATTAAAACAAATTCGATTAATTCATCCATTATATGTAAAGCTATTAAATTATATTTTAATAAATATTAAATAATGAAATTGTCAGTCGAATTCGTGTTCTTTTACCGTTTTGATTTTACCATATATAAGTGATATTTATTCAAAAAATGATCATTTTATGCTTTGGAAAAAATGATTGGAAAAAGAAAATTAATATATATTTGGTAATGCATATTTCCAAATCAAAATCAGATGATAATGGCAAGATCAAATCAAATGTCGGCGGGTGGGAATAGTCTGAGAAATGTGAATAAATAATGTAAAAATTAATAAAAGTTGGCGATAATATGGTGGAATAGAATAAAGTGTAAGGATATGGCAAAATCATCATGCGAAAAAGTTATCCAGTGCTCCTTTTAAGGTAGATCCCATTTCATCAATTCCCAAACCAGTTAACATATGCCCCTCTTGCCGACCAAAAGTATCTTGCTATATAAATTGTCACAATTTAAAATGATAATTTAATTATTTATTTAATTTTTTATCATTTGTGGATA
>LDKF01000757.1:38620-52812 GCA_001026735.1 Rotylenchulus reniformis | reverse complement strand
CAGGAAATACGGTAGTCCCTTTCCCTCACTTTCTCAACTGACCGGGCTAAAGACTTTCTAGCCATAACTTTTAAAATATACGCCAACAGCAAAATTATGCATTATTTCCTTTATCTTTTAGCGTAAATTTTCATTATCTTTCTCACAGCCAATATTTGAATGAACAATTACCATTGGCGGCAACACCCGTCATGCTAAGAGGTCAGCAAGACAAACTTTGTCCATCCTCCGTCAAGGGTCAGCAAGATGGACTTTGGACCATTCCATCTCAACAGCACTAGATGTCTATTTACCTATGCCATAGGTGGATAAGAATTATCTCCTATCTTACTCTTCGATCTTCATTATTTTTTGGTTTAACATTAAGTTATAACTTATTAATAGGGCCCGGATTTATATGTTGTAACATTTTTTTGCGCATACCTATGTTTTGAAGAGTTCTATATTATATGGCCATATTTTGCGGCTTTTAGTCCATATAAATCCGGGCCCTACATATTATAAGTATCCCTTGTCGCTTGTTCAATTAGTTATTATGGTGCTGTGATGAGTTTTACTGACTCATCAATCAGTGGTTCTCCCAGCATGTACACTCTTTCCTTATCTCAAGGCATAAGTATGCCTTCAAGTCTAAAACCGCATCAATGTCAAATTTGAATAGGATAATTAAGCTTTTCATTTCGTATTCCCATGATGTTTCAACTATTTCCATTTTGTTTTTATTTAAATTCCATAGATTTCTCTTTCTCTTCCCAATTCATTATTGCCCTCTGAAATGCCTGCCGTTCACACTCTCGTTTCAACCTACATCAACAAATCTTTTTTCTTCGAAGGCAATTTTTCTTCCGATCAACTCCAGCTTTTGCAGGCCAAACCAAAAAAACTTGGAGACATCGATGGGTTCATCACTGAGCTCCCAGCATACAAAGTGTTGGATCTGTTCTCACAACTCGGATACAACATGATCGGTAAAATTTGAGGAAAAATAACATATTATATACCCGAAAAATGCACCAATTTTATAGAAAATGTATAATTTTATAAATTCAGAAATTCATGAAGGATATTCAAAAAAATACCAAATTCAAAAAATTGATCCATATTTATTTTAAATTATGAAATTACATTATCTAAAAACAGGGCTCTCATCGAAAAATTTTCAAAATCAGGACACCATGACCAAAAAATCGGATTTTCGTTACCAAAGATGGTCAAAAATCAGGACATTTCAAAAAATGTTTTTATACCACTTGAAATTTAGAAATAATGAATCAAAAACCGTATTTCTCGCCATTCATAATCAATTTGAGCAATTTTGGGGTTGAAATAAGCAATTCGTAAAACTGGGGACAATTGAGATCATAAATGAAGGAATTTCGGGTGCCTGTCCAGTGGGCCGAACAAATGAAAAAACTCTTTCCACACTTGCACTTTTTTTGAAAAATTTCATAGTGTAGGGAGTCGGCGGTCCCGATAGGGGCCGCCGGAGAAAATTTTGAAAATTTAGACCTGGTTTTCTCTTGAAAATTGGTAACTTTTTAGAACATTATTTTGGAGAAAATTCATTCTGTAGGCAGTCGGCGGTCCCGATAGGGGCCGCCGGAGAAAATTTTGAAAATTTAGACCTGGTTTTCTCTTGAAATTTGGTCACTTTTTAAATAAAAATTTCCAAAATCCCAAAAATAAGGACAAAATAAGGGATAAAATAAGGACGGGTCCAAAATCAGGACAAATCTGAGAAATCAGGACATTTTATTTTCCTCAGATTTGGACCCTCAAAATCAGGACAAATCTGAGAAATCAGGACAGATGAGAGCCCTGTCTAAAAATCAAAGATCCTTATTTTGCATTTTGCATATTTTCTGGCAATACATACATAGGATGTATCGGTGCTGGGTCGTTTCTTAAAAACCATCATAATGCGCGTTTCTTAAATATCCATCAGAACTAAAAATTAACACTAACCATACCAAATATTTACAAATACAAAATCACTACTGGGCCAAATCACTTTAAACTCTTTAAAATTAAAAACATAAAATTATAAAGAATCTATGCTGTCGCCAGAGTATTTCATTGCTATTTTCTGTAAGATTCAAAAATTGAAGTTCTATTGATTTATGGCCCCTAATTTTCATTTTAATTATTTAATTTTTTGTTTTTTTTAAAGAAGCGATTAAGGATGGAGCCTTCAGCATTATTTTTGTTTTAAATTTTGATTTTTTAAATTTTAAAGAGTTTTAAGTGATTTGGCCCAGTAGTGATTTTGTATTTGTAGATATTTGGTATGGTTAGTGTTAATTTTTTAGTTTTGATGGATTTTTAAGAAATGGCTCATTTTGATGGAAATTTAAGAAACGTCTCATTTGGGTTTTGATGGATATTTAAGAAACGCGCACTATGACGGTTTTTAAGAAACGACATAGCACCGATGTATCCCTCTAACTTTGATTCGAAAAATAATTCCTAAAAGAAAGTTGATTTCTTGTAATATTGAGAGGGGTCTACAAGAATTAATTGAAGGTTGACACCATTAAGGCACTCCTTTTAGTTGCCATGAACTATGAGTTCACTTGCAAAGAGATGTATAATCAAATTTCATAGATCGAAAATTGTCGGAACAAATTGTTGCACATTAAAAATATATAATTCGATGGTCATTAATTCATTGATAAAATTTATTGGAAATCAACTACAACATATATGAGAAATCAAAATCTTTTGATTTTTTTTTTGAAAAAAACTTTTTTGATCATCCAGAAAGGACAAGTCTGAAAAAAGTTATGGCCAAATTATATATCAAAATTGTGATTTTGGTTAAAGATTTGGCCATAACTTTTTTCTCACTTTGCCACTTCGGATGCTTTTTTAAAAATTTATAGCAGATATTTAGACCTATCTATTGACATCAAACTTATAAGTCCTCATAGGTTGTGTTTAGCAGAGTTATAACGGTTTTTCTAGCTTCCACATTCAAACGGCCACACTCAAATGTTCCTTATCACATTTTTCAGGAATGGCAGGCAGAAGCCTCAGGGATGGTGGCTGGAACTGGGTGCTTGCTAAGCAGATCTGATATCCCGAGCCACGGATGAATTGATCAAGGCACAAACAACTGATAATATAATCATCTCATTAAAAAGCTGTTAAATTTACTATGGCTATTTATATGGTAATTGAAGAGGAATGTTGACGTAAATGATCATATATAATTCCACAGGGAAGAGAGAAGGTTTTCTTGGCTTAATCGCCATGTTTTAGGCAGAACTGACAATTTACAAAAAAAAACCCAGCTCAGCCGTTAAAATCGGTGCTGATTGAGAAAAAACGCCACATGTTCCGGTCTGGCCGAAAACTTTTTTGTTAGACTTGTTAGACAAAAAGCATAAAAGGTAAAATTGTCCAGAATTTTATGTTCCATCCGCTGGTATTTTTAATTTTTTGAAATTAGCCCAAAAAGTTTGAAATTTTCCCGAAATACCGAAAAATAGTTTTTAGGAGATATTTCGAACTTTTTGGCCGAATTTCGGAAAATTGAAATTACCATCCGAATCAGCATTAAATTTTGAACAATTTTACATTTTAGACTTTTTATCTAACAAGTCTACCAAAAAAGTTTTCGGCTAGGCGGTTTTTTAACGCCCCATTTGGCGGTTTTTAGCGGTAACGACCTAGCACCGTTAAAATCCTGGCAATTGAAAAAACCTAGCACTCTTAATCAATCGAAAATCGACTAAAATTTTATTTCCATAAATATTCTTCATCAGTTTTTGTGATATTAATGGAGCGTCAGGGGGCGGAAAACTTGAATTTTGGCGAAATTTGATTTAGAAAGATAATTATTTTTACACACAGTACACCCCTTAACTAAAATCTCCCGGTTCAGCTCTGGCTGATGCGAGCCCTTTTGCTCGGGTTGCTTGGTCCCGGTTCATCTTTCATCATGATCATCTTGTTCTTTCTGCTGTTGTTGCCGACCATCATCATCATCAGATGGACGGTTATAGGTCGGAAAAAAGTGCAACTTGTGGCCCATCTGCTTCGTCGTCGTTCGGCCATTGATTTCAAGCAATTCACGCTCTGGTGTATCATCCTTAAGTAGATTATAAATAATAAGTTGGGATCGTTTTTTCTGATTCTCGAAAATCGTTAAATATGCACATAGCAGGGCTCACAAATTACCCTGGAAACATGGCAAATGCCATGTTTTTGAAAATTTGCCATGTTTTTTGCCATGTTTTTGAAGTTGCCATGTTTTTAGCCATGTTTTTTGATTTTTATTGAGTTGAGAGAAAAGTTGAAAAAATGACCAAATTTCTTAACAAATTCGTGCCAAAATTCAAAATTTTCTCCAATATATTTCTTAAAAATGAAAGGCAAAAAAATAATCAAGTTTCTAAAGGAAAAGAGACTGAAATTCTCAAAATTTTCTCCGCCGGCCCCTATCGGGATCGGCGCCGCCACCCCTCAAGAAATTAAATTAATTTTTGAAAATAATGTTCAATTTTCTTAAGGGAGAGCCTAAATTTTCCAAAAATTTCTCAGGAGGCCTCTAGCGGGACCTTTAAAAAATTCCTTTTTAAAACCGAGCGTTTGGATAATGGAAAAAGCGCAGAAAAATATGAACGCGAATAATAAATGTTATTATTGAAAATGATTGCCAAGTAAATGCCATGTTTTTTGCAAAATTTTACCATGTAAATGCCGGAACAGGACGGTTTGTGGTGGCCGTTTTGTGGTGCGTCCGTTTTGTGGTGCGTCCGTTTTGTGGTGGGCCATTTTGTGGTGGGCCATTTTGTGGTGGGCCGTTTTGTGGTGGGCCGTTTTGTGGTGAAGGGCGAGTAGGGAGGGAATGCCGACCAAAGACCAATCCGACTCCAAAATTACCTTTTGCCCTCAAGCAAATTTACTTTACTATTAATATGACCATTCAGAAAATGTATGCATTTCATAAATTCGTACATTTGCATTAAAAAATCCTTCTCTTTTTTTCATAAATTCCATATTTGTATTTTTAAATTTTTTAAGGAAAAAATGTCGAAACTCTTAACGACGAAGAATAAAGAAAAATATTCCTACGAGGGATTTTCCTATGTTAAGGATGCATCTAGCGCCGATCGTACAAAGTTATTTTGGTGTTGTGATCGCCGAGGCGCTGGCTGTAAAGGTACATTACTATACATTAAAAAAATTCATTATTTCATTTTCAATTTAAGGGAGAATCTGGACAACTGCCGACGAGAATCGAACCTTTTTGCGTCTTGTTACGCCTCACGCATGCTCACAAATTGGCGACGCTGTCCGAGTTTCAGTTCAAAAGGCTGTCTCTGACGTTAAACGACGTGCTATGACCACTATGGAGAATCCTGCTCAGATTCGCTCAGCTGTTGTACAAGATCTAGCGCAAGCTACAATGGGTAAAAAATTAAAAAAATTAGTTGAATTAATTATTTTTAATTAATTTTTTAACAGGCCAACTTCCGAATAACAACGCCATGCGGAAAATTGTTCAACGGACGCGTACACGTGGACAAGGTGCCGGTGCAGCGCCAGTCAACCCGCCGGACCGTGCAACCATCGAAATTCCGGAAGCATTGGCGCGTTAAGAACGTGAGCCGGGGATCTTAGAACAATTCCTACTTTGTGACAGCGGCAGGGGGGACAGGGATCGCATTCTCGTTTTTGGTAAGGAATCGAACCGGGATTGGTCCCACCTCATGACAACTCTGTATATGGATGGCACATTCTTGATTTGTCCCAATCTTTTTTCACAACTTTTTGTGATCCTAGCTAGGCGAGGTGAGGGGCCAGGTTCCCATGTCTTCCCAGTATTGTATGCTCTACTTCCCGACAAATCTGAACTTACTTATCGACGTCTTTTCCAAATGATTCGAAATTTGTGGCCAAATCTTAGTCCGGATTATATTTCAGTAGACTATGAAATTTCAATTCACTATGCACTTAGACATATCTATCCTTATTCGACCCTGCAGGGTTGTTTTTTTCATCTGCATCAAAATCTTAAAAAGCATTTGTCATCTGCCAATCTTCTAACCCGTTATAATAGTGACCCACAATTCTGCCTCCACTCAAAAATGATCATCTCTCTAGCTTTCGTACCCATTCCATATATTGTACAAGCTTTGAATATCCTTGAAGAGCATCTTCCCCCAGAATTAGAACCCATTATTGTATGGTTTACAAACAATTATGTAGGTCGATTAAGGGCAAATGGTACAAGATCACCCCCACTATTTCCTCATACTATTTTGAATGTATATGATCGAACAATCAATCATCAAGACCGTACGAATAATTATTGTGAAGCTTTTCATCGAAAAGTAATTTGCCTAAATACAATTTCATAATAATTTTGGCAAAGAATTTGAATTTGGAATGAATTTGGCTCCTGATTCCACAACACCATGCACGCAAAACTTGATCAAATTTTATTTCAAAATATGGGAGGAAACCGTTGACATTGACAAATTCAATAATCCCGGATGAAAACCTCCTATAAATTATATTAAAAAATTAATATATGTTAGTCATGTATTTCAGTAAAAGGATTCTTAGACAAATGCTCCGTGATGATTCGTCTTCATGAGTAGAGCATTTTGTTCATCAACAACGACTGCTTTGGCATTTCCATATATAAACACTCCACACTGAGTCTTTGTGTTTGCAGCAATATTTACCGTAACGACAACAAGATCGAGGACCTAAAAAGGAGTAAGCTTTGTAGATTGTAAAAAGTGCTTAAAGCTTTAAAATTTTCTTGATCGCATTTTTAACAACCTGAATAATTATGCCCACAGCAATACTCATCTTTATGGCAACGCACAGGAAAGCTTCCCCCTCCTACCAAGGGTATCCACGTACAAACTTAATAATTTAAAATCAAATTTTAATACAGTTAAATGGATGCTATGTCATTTGGTTTAGTTTTTGAAACGAACAAAAAACCGAAATTTTCACTAAAAATACATTTTTCGATCTTTTTGAAAATTTCGACTTTAAGATAGAGCATAAAATTCTGCACAAGTTGTTTTTATATTTTTTGGTTTGGTAAGCTTTAAAAAGTTTTTGGAAACCTTTTGGGTTTTGATATTTTTAATATAACGCCTATTATGATTTTTTATAATGACAAACGGTGCTAGGACGTTAAAAAAAGTGCCAAATGGCAAACTTTTGGCCGAATACTTTTTTTTATGTTACCTGGTGGTCTAGCTGAAAGCAAAACATCATTTTTGTTTAGCGCAAAAGCAACGTAATATTTGGACATTGATTCATTTTTGCATTTTTAATTATTAAAACTAAATTTTTAAGTTATTTTTAACCTATAAACTATTTTTATTTTATTTTTTTATTTTTTTTTGGTCATTTTATCATTCCATTGTAAAAATAAAATATTTTCAACTGTAATATTGTAATTTAATAAAAAATATTATAAATGATAGCAATCGGTTCGTACATTTATTTTTTAACATTATTATAAATGTAAAAATTAATTTCTTTGATTTATTTTTACCATTGTTTGTATAATGGAGTATTTTTGCCAATAATTTAGTCACATGATTAAATTTAATGAAATACCATATTCTCTCTAAATAAGGCCTCCCTTCGGAGATGGTTGAAAAAATAAGGCCCCCTCTAAAATAAGCCCCCCCCCTCTTTAAGTGAGATGAATATTCTTTTCTAATTTTGCCTTTTTTATTATTCTATAAATGTAAATAATTGGAAATTTTATTTGATATAAAATGATTAATACCGAAAATCTTCAGAGGTGTTATCGAACATTTTCAAAAAGACGCCAAGAGCAAAGGATTTCACTGGGGAAAATCATCAAAATAAATTTTCAATTTTCACTAGGGTTACCGCGGGGTCCCCGCTCCCCGCGGGGTCCCCGCGGGGACCCCGTCCCCGTCCCCGCGAGGGTCGCCAATCCCCGTCCCCGCGGTGACCCGTCCCCGCGGGGATTCCTGCAACCCTAATTTTCACATACTTTTAAAGAAATTCGAAGTAATAATCAATTTTATGCATCAATAATATCTCGTTTAACCTTTTTCTTTTATTCACTGTGTAGGATTCCAGTAGGGACCGCCTGAGAATTGTAAATTTAGTCCTTTTTCTTAAGAAAAATGGCCATTTTAATATTTTTTGAAAAAAAATAATTAATTTTTAATCTATTTGGTCTTTGTCTGGAAACCTTTGAAAAAATAAGGTCTCTCTCTAAAATAAGGCCCCCCTTCGAAGGTGGTTGAAAAAAAAGGCCTAGGCCTTATTTTAGAGAGAATACGGTATTGTAAATTATTATGTATATTTTATTACTTTTGGAATACTTTTTAATCTTTTTTTAACAAGATTTATATGATTTGATGTATATATTTATAACAAAACATAGGTTCTAAAAAAATTTCAAGCGAAAACATCAGTATTATGGTTGATAAATAGAAATACATAAATAATGAATGAGAATCGATGGATGGAAGAAAGAAGATATCTTTACAAATGGATCGAGTAGGAATAATTTTAAAAAAAGATGGAATGAATTATTAGACTTTGTAGTTTTAGATAGATTGTGATGGATAAGAATGTACTTATCAATAATATGAATAAGTTTTTTAAAGTTTGAGAGGATTTTTTGTATCACCCTATATTAATTTAATAGTAATTTGGATCGTTTCTTGGCGCAAATTAGCACCTATCTCAATTTTTAAATCCACTCAATAAAGGGTTTACAAAGCTGGGGCTGTGGTTAACATTTTTTCAAAAATTTTGATGTTTTCATATTTCATAGACTTTGTATTCTTTTTTATTTTACTTTCAATTATTGCTATAATTTTATTATTTTCTTTTCTTTAGCATAGGTAATTGTTTTTTTATTATTGTATATTTGCAGTGAAACATCAACATTTTTTAAGAGTGATATTTTATTTTAATAAAAATATATTTTTTTAATTATTTATTTTCTATCATGTGTTAAATTAATTATTTACAATATTTGTATTAATAAAAACTAAGATTTGTTTAAAATTTTTAAATTATTTTTAATATTTTTTATATTTC
Source organism: Rotylenchulus reniformis (assembly GCA_001026735.1). Classification (NCBI taxonomy): domain Eukaryota; kingdom Metazoa; phylum Nematoda; class Chromadorea; order Rhabditida; family Hoplolaimidae; genus Rotylenchulus; species Rotylenchulus reniformis. Next base: position 43,743 of record LDKF01000757.1, on the reverse strand, counting down.
TGTTATACCAAATCTTACAGGCTCTCCGTTATTAATAATGTCTTCATTCTAAGTTGCAAATATTTCTTTTGAATTTTAACCACAAAATTTTTTCCCGATTTCTTCTTTAAAAATTTTTTGTTCAAATATAATAAAAATACTTTTATAATTTTTATAACGTGTTGAATGTTCTTTATAAATAACCCCTTTCAAATTTAGGTAATAACTCATTTAATTGATTAAATTATAAATGATGGTATTTTAAATTATTTTTTCTAATAAAATCATTATATTTTATTTCCATCATAATATAATTTAATATGGTTTTTCCATCAATTAAATATTTAGTTTCAGTGGGCATATAACTTTTTATTTATATTATATTATACGAAATAAATATGAAAATATAATTACCTTACCTGATTTCGCATAAATGATATATCTGACTATTTTTATAGCGCTATGTATATTTTTATAAACATTTTTACGTTTTTTATTCATTTTTTATGTTTTTATGAAAAAAAATTTATAAATATCTGTTTAAATTTATTTTACTTATTGTGTTTCTGATTAGAGTTGCAGCATCTCTGCATTTTCGTACTATGATAATTAATTTTTTAAGCAGCAATAATTTCTGTTGGGGATAATATTTTTATTTAATTAAAAAATCAATTTTAAATTTTGTATAAATTCAATTACATTTGATCCTTTAGAATTTTTCCATTATATATATTTTTTGATTGTAAATAATGCTCTATTCTTTCATAACATTAATCTTTAAAAATTTAGTAACCAATTATTTTAAATAAGAAATATACCTAAATTTAATATATAACTAATTTTAAATCTCAAAAAATTGCAATTTTATAAATTTTTTTTATAAATTTTTTATTCATTTTATAACATAACATAATTTTAATTATTAATATTTTTAATAAAATTTTTAGATAAATTTTATCTTAAAGTACATGAAGTTTTTTAAATTAAATGATTATTTAAATTTAAATTTATATAATCATTATAATATGTCATATTTTTTTGTAATATAAGGAGGAAGAATGTGAATGGATAATATGATATTTTAATGATTTATACCCAAATGTGGAATGATCCTTTCGGTACATTTTGATATATTTTATTTGGATTTACTTTAGTTCATATATGTTGCTGTAGAACTTTGCTATAATGGAATAAACATCCATAAATTATATCAAGTTTGAATATTCTTTATAAAGCGTTTATTTGGGCGGTTTCATGATCTACATATATTCACTCTATATTTCCGTTATATGAACTCCATTTATTATTAAGTCACGCAAAAATAATTAAAAGATTTCTTCATTTCTGTAACTGATTTTTTTTTAAATTATTTATTTTTATATATTACTATTTTGCTTTTAATAATTTATAATTTTATCTGTATAAAAATATTTTTGTAAAACATCTCCATCAGTATTTTCATACTTCGAAGAAGGGTTGGTCCCAATGCGGATATCGAAATCCGTCGACTAAATTTGGGTAAAAATTTTGCACATCCTTCAAGTATCCCTCGAATCGAGTGGCAAACCTTAGCGACAGACCATTAAGAAATAGGAATTAAATTAAAAATATTATTGTTAATATAATATGAATTTAGATATTTTTAAATAAAAATATAAGAATTTTTCTTACTGAAAAAAATACTAGTAATCAATAATAAATTATTTTTTTCCATTTTTTTCAATTGCCTTTTATCATTGCCCTTTAATCAATTGCCCTTTAATTCCTTAATTTTTATTAAACTCAAAAATCGATTAATTTCTTATAAATTTATTTTTTCATATTATCAATAAAAAATATATATGTCATATGTTTTTAAATTATATCAGTAATGTTTGATATTTTTTAAATGATTTTATTCACAGAATTAATAAAAATATGTGAAAATTTAACTAATTTTACATTCAATATCAATTTAAAAAATATTTTTTTAGCACAAAATTATATTTTTAAAATTTACTTTATATTAAAGCTAAAATTTTCTGTTAAAAATGAGTCTTTTGATTTAATACTACATATCAATTTATCAACTATTTATTTTAAAATCTATTTATTTAAAAGCATTGAGCAAATTGATAGAGATTAAAGGAAACAACTTTTGCAGTGCACAGAAAACTCTAAAACTTTATGAAGACGTTTGTATTTTAAAAATAAAACTAAAAAATTATTACCAATGTATAGGGATTTCAAAAAGCTGACGAATTTGATATTTCGACCTTCGTGGAAACCGAAAGTGAAATATAAAAAATTTAATATTATATTATTTTGACTTTGAATTTATTTATTAACGATTAAAATGATTTTAAAAATTTTGGACCGATTCTTGAATAACCACAATAAATATCAATTGATATTGGCTTGATAGATTCTATGAATTATTGATAATATAACATTTGAATTTTTTACAATTTATTATGATTATAATTTTATTTTTAATAGAAAATTTATCAATAAACAATTAAATTATTTTTTTATGCATTATAATAATTTTTATATTTTCATTAATTTGTTTCCTTTTTAAACTCAAAATTATTTTAAGAATTTCTTTGGTAACATTAGTTTCCAAGGTTTAGATGTCTTGATTTCTTATTTTTTGGCATTATAAGATATCTTCCAGTATGTTGAATTCCAATATTAAGTAAGATTTTTTCCGGCCGGTTCATTTTTCAGTTGTAAGCTTTTAGTTGTGTGGGTTGCGACATTGAGGTTTCCCATTCCTTCATGGCTGTTATTTGCTGAGTTTGGATTGCAGACAATTTTTTCCGATGGACCATCAACTTGCACAGAATGTAAGAATGTAATTTAGCCACTTTAGTATAGGGATGAAGTTTTAAAAAGTAATATTAAAAATATATAATATATTATTTTGTTAAAAATTATTTGTTAAATAATTTATTAAAAGCTTTAAAATAAATATATTTTATATTATTTTATAATGAAAAAATGATGTACCATTTTGATAAGAAAAATATAAGCTCAACAAATCTAGTTCTAAATATTTTCTCTAAAATAATAATTAATGAAATTTGCATCATAATTCAGCATGTATGTACATCTGAATGCAGAAGAAGAACAAAATCTAAGGAGCATCTAATTGACTTCAATGCACAAATATTTATTTCAATTATATGATCTTATTCAAAATTAAAGAAAAAAACTTAACCAAAAATGTAAAGAAAACATTTATGATGCTTAAACAATTATATATAAAACTTTAAAATAAAATATTCAACTATGACTAGCAAACAGAAGAAAAAAATCATAAAAGCATACTTTAAAGGATAAATCATAAGTTAATTCTATGCAATTTTTGGAGTGTGTTTTTGCTAAGCAATAAAATTATAATACTAAATAAAAAAGCTTCTTAAATAAAAATTAATTTAAATAAAATCATCGTTAAAAAAGAAAAAATCTGTAGAAAATATCTATAAAAATTTTCCTAGTAAATCATTTAAATAATATTATAATTCATTAATAATCAAGAAGATATGCTTTATGACGATATTTTTAATAAAAATTGTCCATAAAAATTGAATTATTTATAATTTTTTGTAATAATGCAAGTAAAAATTAAAAAATAACATGATGAAATGTTAAAAAATATTTTTTAATGTTATAAAATAAAAAACTTTATATACTACGATAATTTAATGATATAAATATTAAAATCTGCATTTTAAAAATATGCTATCTAATAGTTAATGGATTAGGAAAACATATTCTACTCTTTAATGACCTTCGGCCATTCTATTCATTAGTGGTTTTTGCCCATCTCACTCAATCAACATTAATAATAAATTGATTTTTCATTTTAAATAAATTAATCATAACCGATATAGATCATTTAAAAGTAAATTAATCTGTAATCATTAAGGTCATAAAAACAATTGGATGGAATAAAATAAATATATATGAAATCGATGTATTGTCTTTCCTTTAAGCGAACATACATAAGTTAATAGAAAATTTCTTTTTTATAAAATATGATAACAATCATAGAAAATATAATAAATAAATTAATAATCAATTAAATTATTGTGGAAATGTAATAATAAAAAAATTAAATTTTGAAATGTAAATTTCAATATACTTTTATATATTTGTAATAATTGCTAAATTAGTGTAAAAATCACTGAATCGCTTGGAATGATTTATTGGATATAAAATGTCATCTGTTAATAACTTAAATAATAACAATAGACAATAGAAATAGACATGGCCCAAAAGAAATATGATAAAATTTAAAAACATTAAAATATTGAATTAAAAAATATAATTAACATTGATATAATTTTGACTATAAAAATAAAAACACTTCAGTAGTTATAAATGTTTGTAATTAATATTTTAACAAAAATATATATAATTCTCTATTAAACAGCGAAAATATTGAAATGGTTAAAAATATCCTGAATATTATTATATGTAATATTTCTAATTAAAAAATAGCTCTCATTATTTATATTTCAAAAGTGTATTTAAAAAATTTATTTTTATGGTGTGTCCAATAAATATAAGTCCACCCTCAATTTTGACTAGTTTGTTATGTTCCAGTGAGCGGATTAAGCTAATATTTGGTGAATATGCACGAAATAACAAAATAATAATGTATGCAAAATTTGAAATGTCAATATCGAAAATAAAAATGAGTTTCCAGTTGAGGTCCCAAAAATGGGTGTCCAAAAAATATAAGTCCACCCGCCCAAAATCCTCTTTTCAATGGAAGGAAAAATCTGAAAAAATTCATGCGATCTCATATGGGCTAGATGATCAATTAATGCTATAAAAATGACACACTCAATTGATTGCTTCATGGAGATTGGGATACCCACAAAATGGCTTGAAAACGGGATTTTTGGAAAGAAAAATTCTTACTAGCCTGAAATCCCAACAATGAAGCCTGTTTTTCTGCTGGACATTTAGCAGGCATATGGGTCTTAAAAATGCCGTTGACCGCATTCTCATAACTTTGTTCGTTAGGTCCCATCCTCCAAGTTGAAGTAGCCAAAATCCCACTGAAAATTGGGTAATTTTAGCACATTAAAATTGATCGAATTGAGCCTCCACGGAGAATCGAACAAACGGTTAGCGACCTTTTGTATTTT
>LDKF01000757.1:0-23827 GCA_001026735.1 Rotylenchulus reniformis | reverse complement strand
CACTGTGATAAAATTCCTTATTTTAGGATTTGTTTCCGATGCGAGATCTCGCATACAAGGTGCTTGCAGTCCCATGTACATCGGCGGCCATCGAAAGGGTTTGGTCAAAGGCGGGTGCGGCGACTGACAAAAGCCGTGGTCACACTGGGCCCGAATTATTGAATATGCAGTTGATGGTTTATATGAACCATGTCATCTATTCACTTTTCGAGAAATCCGATGAATGATCTCTCATTTTTTTTATATCGAAATTTCTTTTGATTTTTTACGAAAAAGATCTATAAAACTTCTGTACCTCTATTCACATCGTATTGATCAGTGAACAACGTTTACGAATATTTCAAAATTTTGAAGCGAAAATTCTATTGGAACAGATTAGGAACAGATTTTGACTGTTCTGCTTAATCTGTTCCTGTTCTGTTCCTGTTCTGTTCCAAATTTTGAGAACAGAACAGGAACAGAACAGACAGAAAAATTTTGGAACAGGAACAGAACAGATTTTCTGTTCCGACTTTCAAGAACAGAACAGGAACAGAACAGATTGAAAAATCCTGGAATTTAAAAACGCTGGTGATGTGTTTATGGTATTTATGGCTGAATCTGAAAATACTTCCTTATAGAGATAATTATTTGTTTCAAAACGATTCCAGCAGAATGACGCCATTTTCAGTCAACACTTTTTGCTCATAATACCCTAATAAAATCAATAAGATTTTAGTGACTTTTTGATGCATATGACTGTTTCCTACATTTTTTTTTGCCTCTGATTCATCCTTCCTGTGATGGATTAGGGAAGTTGATTTCTAGGAGGAACAACCAAACATTCATCCCAGGAATCGTTCATTTATATTATCATACTCTCACAGAATATCAACATTTTATCAAAAAAAAAATATATCAAAATCGGGAATTCTAATTCGAAATTTCAGTTCTGACAGCCCGATTTCCTCTCTAGAACTTGGTCTTAAATAATAATTTTTATTAATAATTTTTTTAAATAATAATTTTTATTTAGAATTCAGACCCTTTCCTATTTTTAAAAACCGTACTATCGATGAGAATTGAACACACAGTAGTTGTACATATTTGGTGCCTTCATTCACCAGAATCGGCTAGCTGGTTCAGACTTCAGAATGCGCATTCGGCTGAAATGCAGAATTTTTCACATTTATTTATTTATTTAGTTACTTTCGCTAAAACTACGACGACAACAACAACAACAATGACCACAACACAGACTACAATGATCAAGCAGTTGAACAGTGGAGCTAGTGCTGTGAGTGGGAATATTTTGACGATTCACATCATGTTGGTTACAATGTTTTGGATGCTGCTTTGGAGCGAGAATGGTGGAATGTGAATATGAGTTTGCTGTAAATGGGTTTTGATGTTCATGAGTAATGTAATTTTAACATCGATTTGGTACATTTTAATTTCAGCCTCGGAAGCTTTGAATATTTTCATGATCTATCAGATTTCAAATTGCTGATTTAGTATTAAACGCAATATTAAAACAAGATATTTTTTTAAAAAAATATAAAAACATTGGATAACGTAGAAGGATTTTTTTCAAAGATTATTTTTAAAAAATATGTACTTAAAGAAGCTATATTATTTCATCTATTATTTCTCGAGATAATACCAATTTAAGATTTCTGTTTTTTGCAAACTCAATTTTGAATCATCCCTTAACAATGTTTTACCCCTTCTTAACATGATTTTAGCCTTCTAAAATAGTTTTCTAACTGCTTATATATTTTTGAATTATTATGCATATTTTACATATTTCACATTTTTCGGGCATATTTCGGTTATTTTGGGTATTGTTGGACATTTTTACGCATATTTTGACATTTTGGGCATATTTTTCTAATTTTTGGACCATTTTTTTGAAAAATAAACCATAAAATGGCGAAAATATTGGTTCTAAGAAAATTGATAAAAGTTCTAGTTTAATTTTTTTGTTTGGAGGGAGGGGGTAGGGTGGGGTGGGAAAAATTGATTTTTTTGAAACTATTTTTTTCTCTTGAAAAAGGTATTAAATATGTAAGAAACTACTTTAAATAGAAATAGTAAAGAATTGCTTTTTAGGCAAAATTTTTGCATTTTTAGTGTCATATTTTGTAAAAAATTTGCGCATATTTTTTATTTTGTGCATATTTTGGAAATTTTTAGCATATTTTGCGCAAATTTTGGCATTTTTACATGCATATTTTATGCGCATATTTTGAAAATTTTTGCGTATGTAAATCCTGTCCTGTAGCCGTTTAATACTGTCCACCGTTTCGCGCTTCACGACGTCATGTTCGATGTCCCATTCGCTGCCTCCATAATTCACCTCCATAATTCACCATCTATCAATTAAATTAGCTTTTTATTAATTTTAACTTTGCAGTTTAGCGAACTTATTCCAGCAAATTTAATCCGATTATTAAGTTAGAAATAAAATCCTGATATAAATTATTTTATAAATAATTTTTTAATCGCAAATTAATAAATTAAAATAAAAATTATCCCCAAAATATATCTGAAGAAAATTTTGAGTTAAAATATAGAAAAAAGATATGAGATCACATCATAATGTGTATGGGAACAAATGAGTTGGGAATAAAAAAAAGGACAAATAAATATGATTAGCATAAGAAATTTTGACAAATACATAGTATAATAGATGAAAAAATTATTGAGTATTCCAAGACACAATTCAATTGTCAGTTAGATGAAGAGGAGGAAAAAGAAAAGTGAGTTTGGGGACATTTTGGTTCCCAAATCGATGCTTTGTTACTCTCCTTCGGTATGGCTCCCATCCCGGGTTTGGTTTCGACGAATTTTCGGATGCGAATCAACCTTGACACTGGAGATCTGATCGATCGGGAATTGGGAATTTCGCTGTTGTCGATCTCCACCCCAACAAGCCTCGGCAGGTACAACTTGAGTCCGCGAAGTAAAATTTGAAATTTGATAAGACGTGAAGAGCAGATCATTACTTCAAAAATTTGATTTTTCTATTGCTTATTTAAATGATGAATAAAGCAAAAAAAAGAATGAAAGAAAATTAATTAGTTTATATGTGAATATCCTTTTTTATACAAAAATCGACCGAAGAATCCTATTTATTAGTTTAGATTTTGTTCGTGATTCATTAAGCATTAATGATATAAAATTAATTTCCATTAATAGGATTCAAATCTGGGTTAATTTTCAGAAGTTCGAATACCAAGAGCCAATCCAATAAACCATAACACCGATGCTGAATGAGTATAATTTTTGAAGAAAAATTATTCTTCCCATACTAATCTTTTGAGGCAAATTATATAAAAAACTATATGATGGATTCAAAAAATTGCCTCTCATTATACTCTCTATCTTATAGTATTTAAGTAGTCCAGTTTCCTGCCGATCATCATATGTGATGGGAGGTGATAGGCATTTTGACAAATTCAAAGTTTGAAGACATCAACACATTTCGGTGCTATGTCGTTTGGTCGAAAAGTGCAAGAATGGAGATTCACTACGAATTTCAAAAATCCAATAAAAACCTCTAAAACTTGTCTAATTTAAATCCAAATTTTTTGGATTTTTTGCTACAATTAACAAGGCATTGAAAAAAATAAAATTGCCTTAATAAAGACACTAAAAATTTGCGATTTTTAAACTTTTATTTATTTAATTTAATTTTTATATCATCGACATTCATATTTTTAAGATATTTTCCTCACAATTATACGTTTATATTATTCTATCATTCAATTTTGGGATAATAATTCTGAATAAATTTAAGATATTTTTTCCCGATTTTTAGACGTTTTGGTGTATACTATTTTTGTATTCAACACACATCATTTTCATCTATTATTAATTATTATCACAAATAGGTTAATCTCAAAATCATTAAAGTGAGGATAGAAAAAATGATATAAAATACGGCGCGGTGGCAACTGACCGACACCCAACTGACCGACAAATCAGGTTCGTAACCAAAAACTTTTTGTTGAAAATTGCTAGGCCAAAACTTTAAAGAGCTAATATATGCAGAATTCTATGCTCTACATACATAGTTACGTTAGTTACTGGCTCCAGTCCAGTTATAAGATGGTTTTGATCAAAAATCATGAATTTCGATCGACATCTCAAGAGTTTAATTTAATTTTTTGGTATAAAGGTTTTCGAAGTCGTAAATCGAGATCGATTTCGAACCTAAAGTCACTCTCTACTCTCGTTGTACCTGTCTAAATGTTAGCCGGGGACATTCCAATATGGTCGGCTCGTGCAAGAGTTCTTCCGGCCGGAAATCGAGCGAAGCTGTCACATTCTCAATGTACACATCAAAAGGTCTGGCTCTTCGTAGCAATGCCAAAAAGGCCGAAAACTCGTTTCGGTTGTCATTGTTCACATCCAGGCGGAGCCGACAGCCGCCAAAAAGTTCCACTGAGTGACGCAAAAAGCACAATTGAGCACGACGCAGACGCTAGAAAAATTAAATATAGGGTATACAATGAATGAAAAGGAAAATTAAGAGTAGGCATAGATCGGAAATAGTATTTTTGCTGGCCAATTTTTCCCGCGATACTAATGCTCTTTAACCGACCGGGAGACCGGTCCATCATTAATATATCAAAAATTAAATTACATAAGAAAAAGTTAACATTTTTCCTCCGACTTCTGGCCCTCGCCCGCTTACGAACCAATAAACAAAAAACTTGAAAAATTAGAGAAATAAATAAATTTTTGCGTCCAGATGCTTTAATCGAGAATAGTAATTGAATGGCACATGGTGTGAGTGCAAAACCAGAATGTGAATTTTTCCATTCCAGTAACTTTTTACCTGATCCTGCAAGAAATTTTTGCATTTTAGTGAGCCTCTCGGGGAGAGAAGTCAATTGGGATGATACTAAGAAGTTAAAAAAGTATCAAATTCAAAATTTAATTAAAATTTTAAGGTAAAATTTTTTTTGATCTTTTAATTTTTCAGATATTCGAAAAACAGGTTTTTCACTAAAATTTCAAAAAATTTTCACGGAAATTCGAAAAAGTGAGGATTTTTTGCAAAAAAGTAATATAGGAACCGCAACCTAATAAACAAGAAAGTTTACAACCATTTGATATAATAACATAATAATGTTTATTAGAATAGTAAATTTTACTTATTTATAAATCCCCAAAAAACCTTTGCTCTGGCTGGTTTTTTATACTCTCGGTTTAGGTAGAATTCCAAATTTGCATCTAGCCGGAAATGTCCCGCCAGACTCGCGTCGCTGGCTGTAAGTGCCTTGCATTGCTTGTTCGCATTCCAGCAATTGCGAGTCAACGCGTTCAAAAAGTCCTCAATATAGCGGACAATGTGCAGGTTGTCCACGTGCCGTTCGGCCAGGACATGGAAGTGGTGGCAGGTGGGCTGCACGTGGCCCAGCAAAATGCGACGGATCACGAACTTGAATACGTCCACCCACACCTCTGTCGGCAGCCAAATGGTTGCGGGCCGAATTTTGCGGACCGCAAACAAAAAAAATTGAAAAAATAAAATATTTAAATAACAAAAAAATTAAAATGTTACTGGGGGTTTTCATGGAAGCTGAATCCGAATCTGACATTAACTTTACCATATCTTTAAGAAAAATCTATGATTTTTGAAATCACTTGATTTTTTATCAAACCATTGATTTAAGTCATTCAATACTGCACCATAACATATAGGCCTTTTAATTTTTTATCTTTTAATTTTTATTTTTTTTATCGAAATAACAGAATTTTTTGATTTTTTAAAATAAATTTAAATTTTTAAATATTTTCTTAGTCTTAGTTTGTTTAAAAGCAACATGGGTCAAAAATTGTCCTTTATTGGGCCCTAAAATTCAATTTGAAAATTGTTTTTTTTTAATCAATGATTTGACAAAAAATCAAGTGATTTCAAAAATCATAGATTTTTCTTAAAGATATGATGAAGCATGTGTCAGATTCGGATTCAGCATCCATGAAAAACCCCAGTAACATTTTTAAATTTTTTGTTATTTATTTAAATATTTTATTTTTTTAAATTTTTTGTTTGCAGTTAGCAAATTTCGGGCCGCAAATTTCGGTCCGCAAGTTTCGGCCTGCCGCAAAAACGGCAGATTTAGAGCATAAATTTGACATATTGACAAAATGGCTTCGAGTGAACAAAGATTAGGACATAACGATACTTTCCAGTTGACGGTGGAGGGGGGGGGGAAGCACTCAAAATATGTAGTACCGTATTTCCTGTATTAGACCCCCCGGGGGATTTATTTTTCAACCCCCCTCCAGAGGGGGGGGTCTATTGCAGGGGGGACTAATTGCAATGGGGGATTTGTATTTCAACCTCAGTTTTGAAGAGGGGGGTACTATTTTTCGACTCCATTTTTTGAGGGAGAAAATATTTTGAGGGAGAAAATTTGCATAACAATCAGTCAGAAATGTCAAACATTCACTTATATCCACTTGTAGCCTAGTGGATAGTGTTGCAGACTGCAGTCTCCATTCTTTTGGGTTCGAGTCCCGGTGGACGAAATTATTTTTTTTTAACACTATTTATCAGACAAAAAATACTAAAAAGAATTTTTTTATTCATTAGCGAACCAAAAATTTTTTTATATTCAAAATTATGATGTATGGAAAATATTATGCTGGACAGCTAAAATTAAAATTACTAAAATACACCCCTAAAGATGAGGTCCCAGACCAAAATACACCCCTAAAGATGACGTCCCGGACCAAAATACACCCCTAAAGATGACGTCCCGGACCAAAATACACCCCTAAAAATGGGATTCTAAAAAAGAAATAGACCTAAAATTTTACCAAGATGAGAAATGCTCGCATTTTTGATGAAAGAGACTACAATAGCGATTATTACATTGAATTTTGAAATTTTTTCTTTTTCTTTATATAAAAAATCAAATTTTTGGATAGTACCCCCGGGGGTCCTAATGCAGGGGGAGATTTATTTTTCGACCCCCCTCCAGAGGGGGGGTCTATTGCAGGGGGGGGACTAATTGCAGGGGGGACTTAATACAGGAAATACGGTATATGCTTAGTGAGTATGGTACATTAGAGGACTTCAAAAGGAGCGGGAGACCAAGGTCCGTGAACACCAGCAATAACCGCAAAAGGATCAAACAGCGAGTGGACCGCAATCCCCGGGTTTCCATGAGAAGGGTCGCACGCGAGACCGGAATCAGCGCCACGTCAACTCGACGAATAGCCAAGAATGAAGTAGGCATCCAGCCTTATAAAACTCCAGAAAGTGCAGCTTCTGACGGATCAAATGAAGAGTGTTCGGGTCGAAAGATGCCGACAGCTCCTCCAGCGGCACGCAGGTCCACCCATACTTTTCACAGACGAAAAAATGTTCACAATTGAAGCGCATCATAATCAACAGAATAATAGGATATGGTCAAAACATCCTCCTCTTTCTGATAGAATTATTAGTCATTCCCAACATCCAGCTTCAGTCATGGTTTGGGCCGGAATTTGTGTCACCGGCAAAACACCCCTGGTTTTCGTGGACCCGGGGGGTGAAAATCAACAAAGATTATTACTTACGAAAAATTCTCCATGACACTTTAGAACCCTGGTCTAGGGGCCACTTTGGGGACCGGGAATGGATTTTCCAGCAGGATTCCGCGCCAACCCACAGGGGCCGCGAAGTTCAGACTTGGTGTCGGGCCCATATGCCCGGGTTCATCACCTCCCAAGAATGGCCTCAATATTCTACCGATCTGAACCCAATGGATTATTCCATCTGGACCATTTTGGAGGCCAGGGCCTGTGCTAGTCCTCAGAAAAATTTGGAGTCGCTCATGCAGGCCCTTCTCCGGGAATGGGACAAAATTCCGGTCCAAGAGCTGCGGCGCATTATCGAAAATTTTTCTGGTAGACTTCGTCTCTGTATCCAAGCCAAGGGCGGTCACTTTGAAACATGATTGTTATTTTTATGTCCCATTTTGTTGCGCATCATTTGAATATATTTGATTGTGTTTATCTTCGATAATAATAAAAAATTTATTAATTACTAAGTGTGCAAAGACTTTTGGCACACCCTGTATAAATAATTCTTTTTCAATTGTATGATTCTTTTTCAATTGTATAAACATAAAATATTAAATTTTTAAAATATTAATAATAAAAATAAAACATATGTCATTAAATAATAAAAATAATATTTAATTATTCCTTTCATATTATAATTTTAAAACCATCTAGTTTTTAATTAAAAAATGGATTAAAAAAGGTTTAAAATTAAGAATAGAACATTTATAACTATACATATTAAAGAAAACATTTTTAAATTAAATTTTAATTATTATTATTAGCTATTAAATGAAAAAAATATTTAATATTTTAAAACATTAAATTTTTTTTTAAAAATCTATAGAGTTTTGCAAATGAAATAAATGATAAGAAAAAATTATAAAAATTGATTTTATCTATTTTATACGAATATTTAAAATTAAACTTTATAGATCGATGCATAAATCAAAACTCATAAAAATAATTCTGTTTTTTAATATTTTAAAGTATATGAATTAATAATAACAATAGAATGGTTCATCTAAGATCACGTTTGTAAATTAAGATAATATCTGTTGAGCAAAATATCAAGAAAAACAAAAATTTATTTAAAACATTTCTATTTTTATTTTTCCCTATTCTTGTGTTTAATTTAATTTGATATAAAAATATGAATTTGCCCCACAAATAAATTTACTTTTTTTTGTCAAAAGATTATAGTTTTTTGGCAAAAAATTATTGGCATCCTTTTTTAAGTAATTGTTTTGATATTAAATGGATTAATTCTAAAAGGATTACAGCAATTAGATCCTTTATATGACGCGGGACGCACATTACAGAGAACGAATTATTATGGACTTAAGAGTTTTTTGAACCTTACTTTTCATTATAATATTCTTCAATTTTTTATTAATATAAATTTAATTTATTTCATTAAATTGTTTTATTAACTAATTTACACATTAATTACTATGAATTAAATTATTTTAAATTTGAATTCTCTAATTGAACTTACTTAAATTTATAAATTTATACATATTAGTTTAGATAACGATACTTCACTGTTTTTATATAAAATCACTCCGGTGTTTAATAACCAAATTATTCGTCATTATAAAATCATTAAATGTGATAATTATTTTTTTATAAAATTCCACATTTTTGCCCCATGGTCCTGATTCATTAACTTCTTTGAAATCAGCATCCGATATTTTTAATTTTTTGTAAGAATATAAATCCATAAAATTGTCAGTCAACTAATCCATCCAGCGTAGCATCACTTTTTTTTAATTTTATGAAAGATTTTTCCATATTTTTATTATACTTTTTAAACATTTTTTACCAATAACATTTATAGATCATTTTTTTGCGTTTTTTATGTTTTAATAGCCTTTTTAATAAAATTTTACTACAATATTTTATCTCAATATAATTATTCCATTTTTATCATCATTGTTAGTTTTTGCTTTATAATAATTAATTTTTAAGAAAAGAATTTTTGACTTTGTTTTTAAATTATAAATACATATACCTGTTCTTTTGAAACATTCATCAAATAATTTTGAATATCTACAATTTTTATTCTATAAAATTTTCGATAAATTTTTAGTTCTTAAAGGTTTAACGATGATGTCTCCGATGGGGGGAGGAGAGGAAGAGACCTTGTTGCGCTTCTAAGTGACCTTTTTGTGGATGTTACGTTTGAAACTCCCATGAAGTAGTTTGAGGGTGGTCTCAATTCCGCGCATCTCTTCCTTAATTTCCTCCCAAGAATCATTGGGGTTGGGATCGGCCTTAGAGTTTCCGGATTTGGATGCGGGATGCTTGGCATTGGCCTTAACATAATAAAATCATCATTTTAAATTATTTTATATATTATTATGGTAATTTTCTTAATTATTTAGATTTATTTTTTTTGAGTCTTTAGGGAAAAAATGAAACTGTAAAATTAAATTTTATTAAATATTATTAAATTTTTATATCAAATAATCTGAAAAATATAAATCATTATTTATAACAAGATAGATTTGAATTTCGTAAAATCCAGGTTTCAATGCTGTTTAAGAATATTATTACTTACTCAATAAATTTAATTTCCGTTGATAAGTTAATATTTATCCATATGATTTCAATATCTGCTAGTTTATCAATATTGCGGAAAAATTTCATATGACATGGATTTAACTGTTATGAACTGGAAAAATATTACTTTAAAAATAAATTTATTTAGATGCTTTGATATTTATTTTTTTGCAGACAGTTATCATAAAAAATGATTGAATATAATGAAAAGCCAAAAATTTTTAGTAAATTTTTTTGCCACTTACATCAAACTTTATTGCGCTTATAAATTAAAAAAAATAAAATATGAAATTTATAAAAAATATTACAAATTATCATTAACCAAAATAATTCTTTTATCTCCAACAATCAAATTGAGACACATAGAGATATACTCCCCCACATCAGAATAAATATATTTTGACTTTTCAACTAATTTAAATCATTTTTTTAAATATTGACGAGAGAGATTAAAATTAAATTATATGCAAAAAAATTCGTTAATTAATGTATGAAAAAATTACTTATATCCGAGGAATATCTTCAAAATTCTGATAATTATTATAAGAATAAAGTTTTTAATTTTTGGAAATTCGTTTTTAAACATAAAAATAAATTTAAAGGAAAATTTTTGATTTTTTTCTGAGATTTCGTCAACTTTTTAATCCAAAAAAAACTATATTATCTACTTTTTAAGGTGATTTCCGAACCATATTTCAAGTTTTTTATGCATATTTTTCAGTCCTATAAAAGCTCCCTCCATATTAAATGCATTGACGATTTTTTTGCAAATAATTCCCTGTTATCGACTTCTGAGTTGATGTCCCATTCATAATAAAGATTTGGCATCATTTTGCTCTTCATTCATCATGTCTGCTTTTTTAATAATAAAATGATCCATAATTTTTCCTAAAAATTTTTCATATCACTGTAAATAAAAAATAATTTTAGCAACCAATGATTATTACATTATAATCTATTTTATAAATTAACTTATATACAGCTTTTCATATAAAAATTTTAAGAATTAAAAAACATGTATAAATTGAGAAAAAATCAATTTTTAAAATAATAAACTTTTATTATTAAAAAATTATTGTTTTGAAATTTTTTAAAATTAAATGTTCTGTTCTTTTAATAAAATTAATAATTTAATAAAAACATATAAATCACCAAATTTATATTTCTATTGTTAAAACAAAAAATAATAATTTTAAGAAAGATAAAAAAATTAAAGTTTATTAAAAGCGTAACAATGAAGAAAGAATAAAATTTAATTCATAAAATAACCTTTAAATTTACTTCTTTATGACATGTTGATTTGTTCAATAATTAGTAAATATAAAAAATAATAATTAGTGTACCCCTTACTAAAAAGGTAAGTAAAGCGTATAAAAAAATGTAACTGAAAAAACACAATACTTTTTCAATCCTAAAATATTATTTATTATTGACCAGAAATATAAATTAATTTAAAAATCTATTTTTTTTAAATTTTTACTTTATAAAATCTTAATTTTAGATATATTAATGATAAATCAATTATTTAAGTTCTTTTACTATTTGATTTATGCAATAAATAAATTTTAAAGTTATAAAAATAATTATTGTTTAAAATTAATAAAATAAAAAATTAACTTTTTTCAATAAAATATAATTTAGTATTTAACATTAAAGTCATTACGCGCTATTATGAGTAAGAAACCAAATTAATATAAAGATTATTATTTTTTATTATTATGATTTTGACAGATTCTATTAAAATGTTAGGGCCAGGTTTTAAGAGAACATATTGATCATTAAAATTTTTTATATCGGGTTTATTGATGTCTATAATATTTTTAAATAAATGTAAATTATTTTTATAGGTCCTGCCTATACCTTATTAAAAAAGCCTTAGATGAAATTATATTAAAAAACCTAAGATGAAATTATATTTAAAAATCAATGATTTTTTATGATCTTAATATTGAAAAAGAGGGTCTAATATATGAATGAATATTTTTTTAAAAGTTTTAGCGAAAAATTTAATTATTTTATTAAAATTCTAAAATTATTTTTATTACAAAAAATATTTAATAATAAAAATAGTTTATTTTTTAAACATCTAAAAATCAATTAATATAATTACGATATAATATTAATTTCGCAATTTTCTTGTTAAATTTTGACCAAAAAAATTTAATGAAAAATATTACAATAAGAAATATTAGAAGTGATTTATTCGGCGAATTTTTAACCATCGATCAGAAATAACACAAATAAAATATATACATTACGATAAATTAAATATTTTACGGATATATATATATAAATCATTTAGAATGCTCTGAGGTTTTTGTGGGGTTCTAGCCCATAAAAGGGCTCCACCTCCTTGTGCCTCCTTTTTGCCACCGCCGATAAATTAACTTGTCAATATGAATTTTATATAAGATTGTTAGAGAAATATATATTAAATCAACAATTTTTAGCTTGAAAATAAAATCACAGAGCTCATTTTAAATTAACTCTGATTAATTTTTCATAAATTTTATATAAAATAATATAAATCAATAATAATTCCAATAATTATATTAATTTAAAATTAAAAAAATTATTCAGTGCGTTTAAAAAGAACTATATAAAAATCAATTAAAACTAATTAAAAATTAATCATTTAGAAAATAAGATTTAAATTGGTTCCAAAATATAATAAAAAAATATGGTTAAAATAAAGAATAAATTTCGATAAAAAAAGAGAATAAAAAAATACTCTATTCTAAAAATTTCATCACAACAATTAATATAGAGGAAAAATATTCTTTGAAAATGAACAAGGAACTTTTCGCTTTTTTATAATAGTTATAAAATTTTTAATTTTTTATAAAAATGAAGTAAATAAATTTATAATTTTTGATATTAATATTATGTTGAAAAATTCATAAAATTATTAACATATAATAGCTCATTCTTAACGCTACACATATACGTCCATACAATTTATGACACACGAACGCAAACATTGACCCATTGGCCAAAGAATTCATCAGCAAGTACCACCCGAATATTCATTCTACTCTAATTGCACAAACACACGGAATTTAAAATTACGAAATCCACATTGATAATATTATTCATAAAATTATTAACATATAATAGCTCATTATGATCATTTTCACCTAGAGATTTCTATTATAAAATTTTTTTAAATGAATATATATATTAGAAAACGGAAAAATTGCCTCAGTTTTTATGAATAAAATATTTAAAAGTCATTTAAATCATAATAATAATGGCATTATAATTTTAAAATAAATGAAGACAGATTATTGTCAAGTCTAAAAAATTAAATTGCATAAATTATTTAAATAATTATAAAAATGCAATAATTAATAGAGATTTAAAATATTTATTGTAAATAAGGAATTTATAAACTGAAAGCTAAAAATGAATGCGGTATAAATATTGTTATAAATNTTAAAGGATGTATCGATTGTAATAATAGCCAGTGATATATGATCTGAATATTGCATCCATAATGTATTGTTTGGCATTGTGCCCTATTTCATAATTGTATGGTTTGTATTTTCATTCCATTGTAACTTCTTATTGTTCGTTAGTGATGATTTCCTTTCCCACCCTCATCACTGTGCATATATAAACCCGCCATTTCTCCCCATTATTCAGTTCATTCGCTCATTGTCTTTTCCTTTGCTTCATAAAAATATTCTTCCGTTCTATTTTCTCTTTGGGCAACACTAGGGGTTGTCCAACAAATTGTACTTGGTAGCACCGGATGGTTGCAAGCTATATAGGCTGCAACCGATCCAACCTCAACAACAACAAAATTATTTGGAGTAAAGCTCCGAATAATTCAACTTCTATAGCTTCGGACTCGCCAATGGTCGGCCGAAGTGTCTTCAATTCAAAATACAACGATTCTTCGCCATCAATGCAGCTCCGTGAAAGCACACGCCAGAAGCTGATGCAAAATCAAGGGCAAAGGGCAAGACGCAACGCACAACAAGGCACCAGCGATCAATGGCATGTTGAGCATGCTACTGATCAAACGCAGCTGGACAGCGATGCCGAGACAGTTGCTAAAAAACCTAAAGCCAGATCAGCAAAAACGGCGACGCCAGATTGGGCGCAGGAGATGCGAGAAATGATTGTACAGCAATCACAATTGTTGATGAATCAACAGAAAACCACCGAAGAACAGAATTGCCGGATTGATCGTCTCGAGGACGCAATACAAAAAATTCAGGTTAGTGATCGAAATTTAGGATTCGACAACAGCAGTCAATCGAAGCATGACAAAAAATGCAATCCAGCGACAGAAACAAAATCGGATGGAAGCAACCACAATTGTTCGCCAATCAACAGCGAATTCTTACTTCAACGAATCGCGGAAGCATCGGAGGGAGCGAGAGTTGCATCAGAATGCACTCAGTTCGCTCAGATCCAGGCAACTTTACAGAAGTTGACCGGCACTGAAGGACGGACTGGGCTTAAGGCCTATTTTGCTGGATTCGAAGCAGTCACGAACGGGTGGAGTTCTGAACAACGTGCCATTCTGCTCTCGACAAAAGTAGTTGGACAAGCCAGAATCACATTTGATGGGTTGACAGAGGAGGAGCAAAGTAATTATGCGCAGATTAAGTCTGCCATGATGAACGGAAATTCGAGCATCGAATCGATTCGAATTGCGGCCCAGAAAAGGCTGATGGATGGGATTACGCCACGCCCAAACGAAGATCTCAGAGAATTCGGAATGCGCCTTCTAGGAGCAGTCCGAGACGCAAATTTGCCAGCAACATCGGAAGAATCAATACAGGAAACTGCATGCGCCCACTTTTTGCGGAGTATCAAGGACAGGGTCATCGCAAGTTCACTCACCTTGATGAGAGGAACAGTTTCCTATCATGAGCTCATCGACAAGGCAGCAATCCTGAGTGAAAATTTGTCATGGTCTTCGAAGAATTGGCATGGAAGGAATTTGAACAACGATCGCGAAGTTCAGGATTTTGGACGTTCTAAGCCGGATGATCATCAAAAGCAAGAAAACCAAGAAAATTTCAACCACAACGGGGGTCGAAATTCTTGGAAACCAACGTACGACCCATCTTTTAAAAAGACTGGTGGGAACAACCAGCCTTTGGGCAATAACCGAGGAAATGGACNAGTATTTAACATTAAAGTCATTACGCGCTATTATGAGTAAGAAACCAAATTAATATAAAGATTATTATTTTTTATTATTATGATTTTGACAGATTCTATTAAAATGTTAGGGCCAGGTTTTAAGAGAACATATTGATCATTAAAATTTTTTATATCGGGTTTATTGATGTCTATAATATTTTTAAATAAATGTAAATTATTTTTATAGGTCCTGCCTATACCTTATTAAAAAAGCCTTAGATGAAATTATATTAAAAAACCTAAGATGAAATTATATTTAAAAATCAATGATTTTTTATGATCTTAATATTGAAAAAGAGGGTCTAATATATGAATGAATATTTTTTTAAAAGTTTTAGCGAAAAATTTAATTATTTTATTAAAATTCTAAAATTATTTTTATTACAAAAAATATTTAATAATAAAAATAGTTTATTTTTTAAACATCTAAAAATCAATTAATATAATTACGATATAATATTAATTTCGCAATTTTCTTGTTAAATTTTGACCAAAAAAATTTAATGAAAAATATTACAATAAGAAATATTAGAAGTGATTTATTCGGCGAATTTTTAACCATCGATCAGAAATAACACAAATAAAATATATACATTACGATAAATTAAATATTTTACGGATATATATATATAAATCATTTAGAATGCTCTGAGGTTTTTGTGGGGTTCTAGCCCATAAAAGGGCTCCACCTCCTTGTGCCTCCTTTTTGCCACCGCCGATAAATTAACTTGTCAATATGAATTTTATATAAGATTGTTAGAGAAATATATATTAAATCAACAATTTTTAGCTTGAAAATAAAATCACAGAGCTCATTTTAAATTAACTCTGATTAATTTTTCATAAATTTTATATAAAATAATATAAATCAATAATAATTCCAATAATTATATTAATTTAAAATTAAAAAAATTATTCAGTGCGTTTAAAAAGAACTATATAAAAATCAATTAAAACTAATTAAAAATTAATCATTTAGAAAATAAGATTTAAATTGGTTCCAAAATATAATAAAAAAATATGGTTAAAATAAAGAATAAATTTCGATAAAAAAAGAGAATAAAAAAATACTCTATTCTAAAAATTTCATCACAACAATTAATATAGAGGAAAAATATTCTTTGAAAATGAACAAGGAACTTTTCGCTTTTTTATAATAGTTATAAAATTTTTAATTTTTTATAAAAATGAAGTAAATAAATTTATAATTTTTGATATTAATATTATGTTGAAAAATTCATAAAATTATTAACATATAATAGCTCATTCTTAACGCTACACATATACGTCCATACAATTTATGACACACGAACGCAAACATTGACCCATTGGCCAAAGAATTCATCAGCAAGTACCACCCGAATATTCATTCTACTCTAATTGCACAAACACACGGAATTTAAAATTACGAAATCCACATTGATAATATTATTCATAAAATTATTAACATATAATAGCTCATTATGATCATTTTCACCTAGAGATTTCTATTATAAAATTTTTTTAAATGAATATATATATTAGAAAACGGAAAAATTGCCTCAGTTTTTATGAATAAAATATTTAAAAGTCATTTAAATCATAATAATAATGGCATTATAATTTTAAAATAAATGAAGACAGATTATTGTCAAGTCTAAAAAATTAAATTGCATAAATTATTTAAATAATTATAAAAATGCAATAATTAATAGAGATTTAAAATATTTATTGTAAATAAGGAATTTATAAACTGAAAGCTAAAAATGAATGCGGTATAAATATTGTTATAAATTAAAAAAATTTACTTAGTGGGCTGTCTATATAAGATCTAATACATCCAAAACAATTAAATTATTCCCTTTTTTCCCTTTCAAATACAATCGTTAAAAATGAATAAATAATACAAATTTATTTAAATTATTATTTTATTTATTAATATGACTAGAATATAGAACTCATATATTCGTCGGAATTTATAAATAAATTAAAAAAATATTTTTTAATTAACCGAGAAATATTAAGCATATTATTAATCAATTAATTAATTCTAATTTAATTAAAAAGTTAAGGCTTAAATTATAAGAAAAATTATAGGAATCAAGAGAGATTGAATCATGCATAAATCTTACAAGACCTATGATTAAATCAATGATATATAAACCAGCTTGAAATATTAAATTATCATAAAATAGGAATTTAAAGGATGTATCGATTGTAATAATAGCCAGTGATATATGATCTGAATATTGCATCCATAATGTATTGTTTGGCATTGTGCCCTATTTCATAATTGTATGGTTTGTATTTTCATTCCATTGTAACTTCTTATTGTTCGTTAGTGATGATTTCCTTTCCCACCCTCATCACTGTGCATATATAAACCCGCCATTTCTCCCCATTATTCAGTTCATTCGCTCATTGTCTTTTCCTTTGCTTCATAAAAATATTCTTCCGTTCTATTTTCTCTTTGGGCAACACTAGGGGTTGTCCAACAAATTGTACTTGGTAGCACCGGATGGTTGCAAGCTATATAGGCTGCAACCGATCCAACCTCAACAACAACAAAATTATTTGGAGTAAAGCTCCGAATAATTCAACTTCTATAGCTTCGGACTCGCCAATGGTCGGCCGAAGTGTCTTCAATTCAAAATACAACGATTCTTCGCCATCAATGCAGCTCCGTGAAAGCACACGCCAGAAGCTGATGCAAAATCAAGGGCAAAGGGCAAGACGCAACGCACAACAAGGCACCAGCGATCAATGGCATGTTGAGCATGCTACTGATCAAACGCAGCTGGACAGCGATGCCGAGACAGTTGCTAAAAAACCTAAAGCCAGATCAGCAAAAACGGCGACGCCAGATTGGGCGCAGGAGATGCGAGAAATGATTGTACAGCAATCACAATTGTTGATGAATCAACAGAAAACCACCGAAGAACAGAATTGCCGGATTGATCGTCTCGAGGACGCAATACAAAAAATTCAGGTTAGTGATCGAAATTTAGGATTCGACAACAGCAGTCAATCGAAGCATGACAAAAAATGCAATCCAGCGACAGAAACAAAATCGGATGGAAGCAACCACAATTGTTCGCCAATCAACAGCGAATTCTTACTTCAACGAATCGCGGAAGCATCGGAGGGAGCGAGAGTTGCATCAGAATGCACTCAGTTCGCTCAGATCCAGGCAACTTTACAGAAGTTGACCGGCACTGAAGGACGGACTGGGCTTAAGGCCTATTTTGCTGGATTCGAAGCAGTCACGAACGGGTGGAGTTCTGAACAACGTGCCATTCTGCTCTCGACAAAAGTAGTTGGACAAGCCAGAATCACATTTGATGGGTTGACAGAGGAGGAGCAAAGTAATTATGCGCAGATTAAGTCTGCCATGATGAACGGAAATTCGAGCATCGAATCGATTCGAATTGCGGCCCAGAAAAGGCTGATGGATGGGATTACGCCACGCCCAAACGAAGATCTCAGAGAATTCNCTTCTAGGAGCAGTCCGAGACGCAAATTTGCCAGCAACATCGGAAGAATCAATACAGGAAACTGCATGCGCCCACTTTTTGCGGAGTATCAAGGACAGGGTCATCGCAAGTTCACTCACCTTGATGAGAGGAACAGTTTCCTATCATGAGCTCATCGACAAGGCAGCAATCCTGAGTGAAAATTTGTCATGGTCTTCGAAGAATTGGCATGGAAGGAATTTGAACAACGATCGCGAAGTTCAGGATTTTGGACGTTCTAAGCCGGATGATCATCAAAAGCAAGAAAACCAAGAAAATTTCAACCACAACGGGGGTCGAAATTCTTGGAAACCAACGTACGACCCATCTTTTAAAAAGACTGGTGGGAACAACCAGCCTTTGGGCAATAACCGAGGAAATGGACACGGAAATGTCCTTCAAAGCCACGACAATAGTGCGTTGCCACCTGAAGTTTATCAGAGTATTAGAGACAGTATTGAAGAAGAAGGCCATATCTCCGCAATGACTGCAGCGATGCCTGGAGCTCAAAAGACAATTTTTGGTGCTCCTACAGGGAGAACTCTTACCACCAACGTCGAAATTCATGGCATGACAGTCCTATCACTCGTGGATAGCGGTGCTAATATGAATACAATCACAAAGTCATGCCTGGCAAAGATCGCATCTAAAGCCAAACTACAGCTTGAGGAGATGAACATGCATCCGCCATATCATGAAAAATCAAAAATTGCAAATACGGGTTCGGTGCAATTTCTAGCTGGAGTTTCTCTACCAGTATCTAGACTCGGGCTAGATCCGGTTTGGGTTGAGTTCCATGTTCCAGAATCGGCTCAACCATTCCCAATAATTATTGGGACTGCAGCTTTGGGTTCATTGGGCTTCAAAGTGATTGACACGTTAACCGCAGTGGATATGCTCACCTCAACGAAGTATATACAATCTCAGGAACAAAATGCGATCATCGCGTCAGTCTTCGCCGACGTGTCTATCAAGCCATTTGCTGAAGAGTTGGTGAAAGTCAAGAGCGAAAATCTTCCAGACGGAGATTACGTCTTCACGAACTCGGTAGAGCCGGGTTCCGATGCAGTTGTATCTGTCAAGGACGAAAGGTTCGACATTCCTTTACGGAATACTGGGATTCTGGAGCTCGAATGTCCTAAGGGTATGGTACTTGGGGACCTTACTCCGGTGGAAAAGAGCCTTGAGGGAGAAGAAATACTTTCGCAGACGACCGATCCATTCATAGCTAATGCAATTATTGATGATCGTACGAAGACATTGTTACAGAAGCTCAACATTTCTGAAAGGAGCACGCAAGAAATTCAGGAGCTTGAGTCACTTCTGGACGAATACAATGATGTGTTTGCTCTTTCCGATGATGAGTTGGGCCAGACACCTGCCGTACGACACAAAATCGAATTGACGGACTCAAGACCGATCCGGGTTGCGAGACGTCCTATTCCATTTGCCTTGCGTGAACAGGTGGCAAAAATGGTTGACGATTATCTTCAACGGGGGGTAATCCAACCATCATCATCTCCCTACTCCAGTCCAGTGACCATTGTCAAAAAGAAGGATGGAAGTTTGCGTTTCTGTGTGGATTATCGTCGCTTGAATTCCATCACGAAAAAAGATGCCTACCCAGTTCCGGATATCGATTCAATGCTGCTATCATTTGGAAAACGGAAGTATTTTTCGTCGCTGGATTTGTTGTCAGGATATTGGCAGGTAAAAATGGATCCAGCCAGCATGGAAAAAACCGCATTTCCGACGGAACAAGGACTTTTCGAGTTTACCGTCATGCCATTTGGATTGACAAATGCGCCGGCAACCTTTGAGCGTCTGATGGAATGTATTATGCGAGGTTACATCGGGAATTTCGTGTATGTCTACTTAGATGATGTCCTTGTCGCTTCGGAGTCATGGACAGATCACATCGACCATCTAAGGAAGGTCTTTCAACGTCTGCGAGAAAACAGATTGAAACTCAAACCTAGCAAATGCAAGATTTTGGCTGAAGATATTGAGTTTCTAGGTCATAAATTGACGGGCGATGGCCTTAAAATGAATGAAGAAAAGATCAAGGCAATCAAGGAATTTCCAACGCCACAAAACGTCAGAGAACTGCAACGATTTCTCGGCTTGGCAGGATATTACCGCAAATTTATCCAAGGATTTGCTATGATCGCGAAACCACTACATCATCTCTGCGGTAAAGCCGCATGGGAATGGTCAGAAGAAAGTCAAACTGCGTTTGAGACGTTGATTGTGAAGATCTGCGAAGATGTCACCCTGAAATTACCCGATTTTCAGGCTGCCCGGGACGATCCGAATCGACCATTCATGATCCAAACAGACGCGAGTAAACTCGGTTTAGCCGGTATACTCAGCCAAAAGGACGAAGAAGGGCGTTCAAGACCAATTTACTTCGTCTCCCGACTCTGCCAAGGAGCGGAAGCACGATATGCGGCTACGGAGCTTGAGGCTTTGGCATTGCGCTTTGCTGTGCGGAAATTTGGTCCGTACATCATTGGAATGAAGGCAATCGTTGAAACCGACCACTCCGCGTTGGTACAGATGTTCACAAATCCGAAAGATTGCGGAAGCAGCCGAATCAACAAATGGGCGATGGAAATTTCTTCGAAATTCGACCTGGAAATACGCCATAAGCCTGGGAAAAGCAACGCAGCTGCTGATGCATTAAGCAGAAACATCGCCATCACCAATCTGTTACTCTCCGCACAGGCTGTAATTCCACTCGGGGGAAAAATCAGTCGAGAAGAATGGATCAGTAATCAAGAAAATTGCGAGTTTGGTGATGTATTAAAGTACATAACCAACAGAGAACTTCCGCTAGAAGTCAAGAAGATACAAAAGGCGCTCAGTAATCTCGGACAATTTTCGGTTGTGGATGGATGCCTTTACTTCACAGACCCAGGAAATCATGATTTGCGACTCGTCGTACCTGAAAAATACCGCAAGGAAATTTTTCATGAAGCCCATGCAGGTCCTATAGAGTCCCATGCATGTGGTCAGCGGATTTACGATCAGTTAAAAAGGAAATTCTTCTGGACGAACATGCGTGCTGATTGTGTAAAATGGTCGCTAAATTGCCCCATCTGCGCTTTTTGTCGCGAACCGAGGAAGAACACTCCACCGCTGCAACCAATCGTGGTGTCTCGACCATTTGAATTGGTGTGTCTCGACATTCTACAACTCGGGCTTACACCTGATGGCAACAAGTACGCGCTTGTGATAGTCGATCATTTCATGAAATATTTCATTGCTGTTCCGCTGCGTACGAAATCTGCAGACGAAGTCGCGAGAGCATTCGTTGAGCGCGTGGTCTTGGTCTACGGTGCGCCGATGAAGATTCACTCGGATAAAGGCCGAGAATTCACGAATACTACAGTCGATCATATCTGTAAAGTTATGAACATCGAACAAAGCACCACTGCCGGGTATAACCCGAGAGCAGTTGGAATTGTCGAGCGTGCAAATCGCGAAATAATCACGATGCTTCGGAAAAAGTGCGTCGTACCGGCCGAGTGGGATATTCGATTACCATTCATCACTTTCGCGTATAATACGTCCGTCCACACCTCGACAAAAGAAACTCCATATTTCTGCATGTTTGGGCATGACCCGAATTTGCCGTCCATTGTGGATCCTAGTCTTTACCCATACCAATATCTTGGCATCGATGAATACAAAGCTGTCGTTGCTGAAAATACTAAAAACATGATCGAGCATGTTAAGCATGAGCTCGAAAAGGCACGACAAGAATTTAAGAAGTACTATGACAAGAATAAAAAGGTCATTGTTGCAAAGTATCAGCTTGGCGAACGTGTAATGCTTTACGATCCGCGAGTAAAAAACAAGTTGGACTGGCATTATCAAGGGCCTTATCGCATAGTTGACCTTGAGGGTAACAATGCAAAAGTTCGCTTAGTCGATCGGCCTAATGGGAAGTATGATTGGGTTCCAGTTGATCGCCTTTGTGCCATCCCGGAGGGATGTGAACTTCCACCAGGGGGAGGTAAAGTACGCGAGCGACTTATAGGGCATAATAATTGTTCCGCTGCGGGAACTTCTTGCTACAAAGTTGGGTTGAGCCCAATACACTTCTTCCATGATGTCTCGGGTGTGCTCAATTTCGCCGTGCCGATGATCTGGTTATGTGCTGATGATCCGGATGTGTCTGCGGACCTAGATGTCTAAGAAATCGGCGCGTGGAAGCACCTCAATAGAAGGGGGGATTGTAATAATAGCCAGTGATATATGATCTGAATATTGCATCCATAATGTATTGTTTGGCATTGTGCCCTATTTCATAATTGTATGGTTTGTATTTTCATTCCATTGTAACTTCTTATTGTTCGTTAGTGATGATTTCCTTTCCCACCCTCATCACTGTGCATATATAAACCCGCCATTTCTCCCCATTATTCAGTTCATTCGCTCATTGTCTTTTCCTTTGCTTCATAAAAATATTCTTCCGTTCTATTTTCTCTTTGGGCAACACTAGGGGTTGTCCAACAAATTGTACTCGATCAATCCATATGAAGGAAATACAAATATATTGTGAACCCATTTAAAATGGTCCAAAATACTTGCATTTATAAAATTTCAATTTAAAACTATTTTTCAAATTTTATTAACAAAATTTTATTAAGATATTTAGTGCAAAAATATTATACAAAAAAAAATAAAAATATAAAATATGAAACTAAAATTAATTAGTTATGTCTTATTTTTCTCCAGTTGATTTATAGAATAATCACATGGAGGATTTCATAAATAGTAAAAAAATAATTAAAATCATTGTACAGCTAAAAATTTAAATTATTTAAAATAATTAAATAAAAAGATTAGGGTTTTATAGGAATTGGTAAAAATTTTACAAAGCCTTATGATTTTTACTCTAAAATTTAATTAAATAAAAATTAATTAACAATTAACTAAACAGTGCATTCAATATTAAAATCCCTAACTCGTGCGTTATATACCAATTGCGCCATACTGCAAATAATGAAAAAAAATTTTGAAGTTATTAAAAAATATTAAAAAATTATCTAATT
>LDKF01000756.1:13375-41544 GCA_001026735.1 Rotylenchulus reniformis | reverse complement strand
TTATTAAAAAGGGTCCAAATTTAAAAAAAAATTTCCCCGGCGGTCCCTATCGGGACCGCCGGCGCCTCTCATCAAAATACAAAAATTTTCCAAACAATAATATCTTAAGCAAACTGCCAAATTTCTCAAGAAAACATTGTAAGAACTTTCATCAAAATTACTCATTAATGGATTTTTGATCATATGATTTTTTAAAACTAAAAAATTTAAGAAAATTTTTTAAAAAAAGTTTCGTGTTTCGTTTCATGTTTCATGAAATTTCGCGATTTTTTTGTTTCGAGTTTCGTGTTTCAAGTTTCATAAAATTTTTTGTTTCGTTTCGTGTTTCATGTTTCGCAACGTTCCCGAGTTTCGCCCAGCCCTGGTCCCAACTCTACTGATGATGAATAATGAGTAGTGAGTAGGTGAGAGCAGAGCCAGCCAGCAGGATGATTCCCATTCTCGGTTAAAAATGTGGCACCAATTTTGACCAAAAATAGCAAAAATTGAATATTTTGTCTTTAAAAATATCTTTAAAAATCATTAAATATTTTGTAAAATTTTTATTGTTGCTGAATTTCAAATTATGATTAATATTTATGATTTTTATACTTAAAATTATTATTTGAGATTATTATATAGAATTATAAAAATCAAATAAATTATTTGAGATCACATTAAAAAAATTGTAATTTAATTATTATTTTTTATTTTTTGGATTTTCATAAAATATTTTGCTTATTCGATATTCTTAGATTATGAAAATTAAAGAAATGAAAACTCACTTTAGATCGGATCCGGAAAAGGTCCCTTTATGTATTATCCACATTGATAATTCACTATAAATAGGATCCTGAGCATGGACATTATTCGCAATAATAAATTGCTATAAATATAAAGTTCCTTGTACGGTGCAAAAATCCATTTTAGTAGGATCCGTTAATCATTGCGAAATCTGATTTTGTTGAGCTAATAGTTCTAATTTAAAAAAAAAATTTCGAAGGGGAACCGTGGATAGACTGAAGTTGAAACACCTTATTAGACAAAGTTGATTGGTCGGTTCGGGCCCACGTGCTAGGGCGTTAAAAAACCACCAATTGTTTGATTTTTTAATTTTTTTAATGCCAAATGTTTTATCGTTACCCAATATGAATAAATTTTGTATTAAAAAATTGAAAAACTCATCAAATCCACACCTATGAACAGTGCTTTGCTTTCGCATTTTTCACTTTATTTTAACTTATTAATTCAATATTTTCATCTTTCCAACTTTTGGTTACTAATTTCCTTTCTTCATCTTCTTGAGCAATACATTACTATTATGCTACAGATAAAGCATTAAAATTCGTAAAAAAAAATAGTCATCGTCACATCATTTTTTACAACCCATAGTGACTCACTCCTTTTGCTCAAAAAGTCTCAAAGTGGTGCACGAAGGAGGGTGCATGGCGTCTGAAAGAAGTTAAGTTAAAAATGTCAATCAATTTTAGCACATTTAAAAAATATTTGCCTCAAAAAATCTTTAATTCTTTTTTCAACAAATTTAATTCTCCTTCTGATGAGGTAATTTTCTGCAAAATTAAATTTAAACAGGAATTTTTTAGAAGGATTTTTTTCGTTTACCTACAAAATTTCCTCTCTTTTTTCTTATTATTCATCCTTTTTAAATTAAAAAAAACTACCTGATTCGATTGGCCTCCGTGCACGCCGCCCTGATCTGCTTGTTGACCTGTGCGGGTCCGCAGCTGAATACTCCGATCTCCGGCACCTCCTGGTGCCGACTTTGCAGGAATCGGAAGAATAAATCGAAGTTCGGGCGCCCAAAATGGTTGGTGGCCCGCAAGCCCGTGAACATAGACAGACCGCTGTTGTCTCCGCGGAAATGCTTCTCACAGATGTACTAATGAATGAAAGATTTTTATGGTATGAATGAAATCCATTTTCTGAAAGAAACCCTTGGTAAGGACAGAATAGCAATTTCTGCAAAAAAATCTATTAAATACCTCCAAATTCCAAAGTTTCTCCGAAGAGATTATTTAGGCCCATTTTTAATTTTCAATCCCTAAAAACCAGATTCCAATTTTTGGACCCTTGAGGAATTCGAATTGTGTATGCTTCCCAGAAATCACGCCCCTGAGAAAATTACAACTACCCGAATGATCAGCTCCAAATTCCTTTTTGACCATAAATTATTTTTTAGGACAATAATATAAAAATAAAAAATATTTTTTTCCTATATAATTTGAATCCAATACAAATGATTGGCAGCCATTTTTGAAGAGAAAGAGAAATCCCAAATTTTAAAAACCCCATCTTACATTACGAAAATTAATTTTAAAAATGGTTTAAAAATTAAAAATTTCCATTCGGTATTTTTTGCTAAACCATTTATAAATCCAATATTTTTATTTCATAGTTGTCATGATATTTTTTAAACTTAAGAAAATACCTACTTACTGAATCAATGTTATTCATTTTTTAATAGAAAATCCAATTTCCCTACTTACTGAATCAATGTTATTCATTTTTTAATAGGAAACCCAATTTCTTTTTTTAAGAGCTTTCTCAGTCTAAAAATAATTTTCTTTTTCTAGTTATTGGTAGCTCATAATAGGCATGGGAGAATTAATTTTCTTCAAAAAGTTTTCCTTACCAGCACTGTTGTGCGCAGGTCAAACTTGTGGAAGAACTGGGTGACGAAGATGTGGATCTCCAGGATGCCTTCGGTGTCGTATGTCTCCACCTGTTTCAACACTTCCACGAACCACTCGAAGTTCTTGTGGGTAGGGCAAATCCACAGGAAGTAGACCTTATAAGTAAAAGAGGCGCGAAATTTGAATTTGATGGTGAAATTTAAACTAAAAAACCAAAATTCGGCCAAATGTTTTTAAACCTTGTGGCATTTGATGCCGCTGTGGTTGCCCGACGCCCTTTCCAGCACTAGATCCATCAGAGTGGACGCGTACGGGGTGACGCCGATGCCGCCACCGATCATCACCACAACCTGAAGGATTAATTTTTCTGTTCAGCAGGCTTTTTTAGCTTAATAGATGGATCACTTATCATCAGTTCCGAATGGATTTCAAAGTTTGAAATCCCATAACTAATTGAACAAATATACTACCACTATCACCAAATAACCCACTCAAATATTGTAAAAACTCAATTAGAACCCTGGTAGCTTTATTTTGCAATTCCGATTCAGAGAAGGGGTGAGTTTTTGATGGGGGAGGGGACTTCTAATATTTTGGACGCTTCTAATACAGTTCACGGTATAAGAAATAGATATAACCCTTCAAATTCATTAACTAATCGTTAAATAAAGTTATGTCTCCAACTTATAAAAAACCATTAGAAATATTTCGATGCAAAATCTATGGATCGTAATTTAACCACCGCAGTCAGCTACAGATAATAAAATCTTATTAGTTTTATATTTTCCTCTTACATTTATCTTTAATTTCGCTCTTCGGATAACTCCTCATTGATTTTTAACTTAAAGGAAGCAACATCATTTAAAGTTTAGTTAATGAATTAATTTATGGGTTACATGTTACATCGAATAAAATTTTAAAGTGAAATAGGATGATAAAAATCTTTTTTTTACAATGGGCTAAATCGAATGGAATCAGGCTAACTTTGTAGCCAACTTACTTAGTGCACTATTGGGAATAAAATCATTTCTTTTGTCGAAATCGTCGTTTTCATAGTTCAAAACAATTTAAGCTCATTTTTGGCCAATTTTAGTCTTATTTCTTGGCATCAACTAATTTTTTTGTGGATTTTTCTGAACCAATGATATAAAAAAGGGTTTGATCGCCTTTTTTCTTTTTTCACTCCCTTCCCTATGACCCTGTGGTTTCCACCTCATGGTTGTGCCACTCCTGGTTTCCGTCTCCGTAGGGCCCGCTCAGGTTGACCACCGGGAATCCTTGTCCGCTGTCTTTGGCCTCCAGTATTTCGTTGCGCAAGTTCCAGGTCCACGGACCAACCGCCTTGATGAATAGCTCCAGCGTGGGGGCCTGGGGCGCCGAAGCCAGCGAAAAGGCGTGGGACTCGTTGAAAGTGCAGGAGAAGGCGGGACAGGAGATGCGCACCCATTGGCCGGAACGAAACTTGAAGGAGTGCGGACGCTTGAACTGTATGTAGATGATGTCTGAAACAGGGCAAAGTAGGAAGATACGAGTTGTAAATGGAAACAGAAAAATATCTCTACATGGTTGTCAGTATAAAGGAGGCTGAATAATAGAAGAATAGAAAGTGGGCTTGTGTACTGTATGGATGATCTATGTTTGAGGTGTACCACAAGTGAGCTAAAATTGACACAAGTTTTATGGCAGAACTTATACGTGGAACACGATGGATGGTGCCTGTCAAGAGCTCAGATAGTGTTTTACAAGTTAGATTGTAAAGAACTTAACCAATGAACTTATAGAAGCAGAGTACCATGATTTATGAATGAATGAAAAAAATCATTGGGAGGGGAGGGGGTCAGAGTTAATGGGATATATGACTTGGTTTTTAGAAAAAAAAATTTGAACCTTGCAAAGAACAAAAAAATTGGGCAACCTGCATCCCATCAACCATACCTGAGGGCAGAATGGAAGCGTCCACGATGCGCAACTGTTTGTAGTGTCTTCGTGCGCCAATGATGCGGTCGATGATGAAGATGATCACGGGGCCGAGCACAATGTACCAGAACTTGGGTGACTGAAGTTTGAGATATAGCATTTTTAATCAATCGATGATGATCGACCGGGAAGAAATTAAGCAATCACGAGAGGTTCCCGAGTAGCAAAAATAGTAGAATTTAGTATTTCAGAAATCCAAGTTCCCTTAGTATCGACTCATGAATTTAACTTGTATCTTGGACTAAAAACTAAAGCAATGACGATTTTTAACCAAAAATTTTAAGAAAATAATGGGCTACTTAATCTCTTGGCGGAATTCCGCGCGGGGGACGGGGAGTGAAATTTTTTGCAAAAATATTTTCTCTTACAAAAATTCAATTTAAATCAATTAAAAATATTTTTGTTAAAAGCAACAATTTTAAAATTATTTTTCACTTTTATTTATGGTGTAAGATCCTTATATCTTTTAGGATGCCAAGAGAAATATACTTAAGTCTTAAGGATTAAAAAATAATTCTAAGGTAAAGAGTACCCAACAATACATGAAGAAAAAAGAATTGAGGATAGAAAGCCATTTTAAATGTTTAAAAAATAATAAGTCCGCCAAAAAAAAATTGGCCCGGGGAGTGGGGATGGGGACCCCGTCGCCACCCTACTTTAATCTACAGCAAATAATTAATTTTTGGCGTGCAGCGAAAATTTTTCTGCTCTTATACCAAAATTAAATAAAATGGAAAATTATTGGGCAATTTTATGAGATGCAATTGAATTTAAGAAATTTACATTAAATTAAAACTTGTAAATCAAACCAAAAAAAGCCATTTGAACCAGATAATTATTACGGTTCGTGCTGGGTCGCCTTGCACTTACGTCCAACAGCTTGGGCAATCCGTGCAGGATGGTCAGCGCGTACAGCGCCACGTTGAGGAGGTGCGTAATGCGAAACGCATGGTAGGCGCGTTTCATCACCGCTGGCGCAGAGAACACGTAGATGATTGACATGATGGCGACGAGCAGAATGCCAGTGATGCCGGTCAAGGTGCCGAAGAACCAGTAGGAGATGGAGGGCAGGAAGTTGGAGCCGAACACGGCCTGCAAAGAGGCAAGAGGTATATTTTTCGGCGAGGCAGATCATTTCCCCCCCGGTCGTTTCCCCCCCCGCGGCACAAAAATAATTATAACTTTTTTCAGGTAAAACCTAGAGAAGTGAGTCTGGTGTCAAAAGATAGCCCTAAATGTCTGCTATAAACTTGCAAGAACAATTAACCGATTTGGCCAAGTAGAAAAATAGTTATGGCCAAGTTAAGCCATAAAATCCTGGTTTTGGCCAAAGTTCTGGCCATAACTTTTTTTCAACTTGGGTCAAATCGGTTAGGTGTTCGAACAAATTTATAGCAGACATTTAGGGCTATCTTTTGACACCAAATTCATTTCTCTAGGGCTTCCCTGAAAAAAGTTATAATTATTTTATAATTATTTTTGTGCCGCGGGGGGAAACGACGGGGGGGAAATGATGTGCACCCATTTTTCGGTATTGTAGCAAGACTGCGGCTATGAAGAAACCGAAAAAGTTTAAATAATAAAATCAGCTTAAATACAAAAATAACATTAGCAAAAAAAATTGGCTCTATGATTTTCTGACGAGAACTGTGTTTCCTTTGCTTTTTTTAGCTCGGAAGATAGTTCCGCTATCTAATGAAATGAATAAGTATTTATATTTACTAAACACAACTCATCAAATAATCCATTAACTCATCTTCAGCCTTCTTTGAAACTTTTCTTTCACAAATAAGAGCACGCAACATCACATACAATATTTAAAGTTGTAAAAATAAATTTCAATTTGATTTTTTAGACGATAGTATTAATGGTTAATTCAAGATGAATTAGAATAAAAATGAAAATTTCAGCCGAATAAAGGAAAGTTACTGGCCGTTCTATAATTATTCGTGATCTTTATTTTTTTAGAAAATGACTTTTAAATATTCTAAAATTGTCTTAAAAACATGTTCATACACATCCAAAAGGTAATTAGTTAAAAATAAAAATGGATATAACCTAAAAACCTGCTTTCTAGTCAGAATATCATGTGAAAGTATAGAAGGTTACTTATCAGTTGATTATTTAAAATTGTAAATGATATGTGACCAATGAGTGAATACCTCTTGGAACAAGCAGGCCAACCCCTCCTGACTCTGGGTGGCCACATGGTAGAAGTTGACGCAATGTCCGATAGTGTGCACAGCGGCGAAAAAGCCGGCAGTGATGGCCACAATTTTGTGGAAGGTGATGGCCGAGTCCAGCGGAAGATACTAAATAATGACAAAGAGTGGTAAGAGCATGAAAGGAATATAATGTAAAAAATTGGCAATACCGAGACCGAAAGCACCAATATGGATCTTGGTCCTGTGGATCTTGGTCCATAATCGTTACATGAGTAGACTAAAGCTTGGGCAAAACATTAGACCACCGGTTGGGACTCAAACGTTCGCCCCCGCCCTTTAATGGATGCTTTCATGGGGTCAGAATCACTCTCGTCTGGGAGGCATTTCCTCTTCTCCCTTTACATTCTTTATTCATTTATTTTCTTATATTCTGTGTTCTGTCCATTTCGTGTGCGCGCGTTTCTATCTAATCATATATAAAAATATCTTCTTTAGATAATCAAACTTGTGCATTTCTATGCGTTTCACCTTATGCACGCTCATTTTTATGATTTCATTTTTAGATTTTAATTATTATTATTGATTCATTTCTAAAGCTAAACATGAACAATGATGCCGTTTGAGATGGCCAAGACAATTTCCAGCTATTTAGTCAATCCTACACATTCTCAACTGTTATCATTGTGAGTTTGGAAGTGAAATTCTTGCAACATTTGCATCTCAAATGGATCACGACCAACAGACCGATCATTCTTGATCAATCAATTTATCTTTTGCCTAGAGGAAATTAATGGAATTTTGTAGAAATTTATATAGGAAACAACATTATAATTTTTGTTAGATGAAAATTTTTCGATTTTTGTGGTGGGAATTGAGCGAAAAATTATAAGTAATGGCGAAATAAAAAATATTTGGGCACTTTGAAGGGTTGCGCTTGCTTTGGTATAATGTTTGTCAATTGTACTAACGCGTATGTCTTTGGGTTGCAGATGCGTTGCCCAACTCAACTCACTTCGCCCACAAATGACTCGCGCAGCATGGTCAACACGTTGCGGCACACTGTGAGCAGGATCAATGCAAGGTCGAAAGACAGCGCTGCGGCCGCACCACGCGTGATCGCAATGCCCACTCCCATGACGCGACGCAAGTCACGATGCTCATTTTCGTAGCGATAAACTGTTAAAAAACAAAGCAAAAAATATGTATTTTAAAATTTTGGGTAATGCAATTGTCGGACACTTGGTTACTATTAATGTTGAATTATTAAATATCAAAACATAGCATTTTTGGTATAAGATGTAAAAGTAAAACGATACGCCATGTCCAAAATTATCTGATTTTGGATAGGGTAATATCATGATACATACGGTATCGCTGTACACCATATACTAGTTAATATAAAAGTGCAGGGAGTCGATCTTCATTTTTTGACCCTCCATACAAAAAGTACTCGTATAGAATAGTACTATACATATTATTCAAGTGGTATGGTCCCAATGGCCTCAGTAGTCCATCCAATCACTTACACCAAAAGCGTTCGAAGAACACCAACGCATTGCAGGCGAAGAACAGGAACAGCATGACAATGTGCTGGCGATAGGTTTCCAGGTAGGACAATAACAGAGACACCGAGTTCTTGTGGAAAGCGTCTTCCGCTTCCTCCGCGGTCACCGCGAAGCTGTTCAAACTCTGAGTTCTAAAACAAAAAAGATTCAACAAATGCTAACCCAAACAGAATTCATCAACGGATTTATTTGCTGTGACAGCAGTTCATTACGAACTTGGTAATATTGAAAATGAGTCTTACAGACTAAAAGTCCAAGAGGAGTCCATGCCAAAGAAAAAAAAGCCTGGATTTTTTTAGAATTTAACCAAACTTTTTTTTAAGTTTCTTTTTTGCATCCTATGCAAAAATATAGAAGCCAATAGCCTTAAAATTATTTTTTATCCATCCGGAAAATTAGAAGAGCCTCTGTACTCAAACTCTAAATATGAAAAATCGTACTCCTCCAAGTTGACGCGTAAATTAACACCGCGCAGATGGACGCCGACTGGACGGCGAATGTCATCCATTTGACTGAAGATGGCCTCGAAGTCCTTGTAGCCCAGATATTCTTGATCGGGATCCACGCCGGCACGGTGCAGCACCGATTTCACCACATGGTCTTGCACCTGACTCATAAATCAGCATCAAATTTTGCATCTGACAGAATGATTCATGCGTCTGATATAATGGGTTTGATAAATGCATCCCATGCATCATGCGTATTGCGTATATAAGACATACGTTTTCGATGCATGTATTACCTCCTGGCCAATTTTGACACCCGCCGCCATGTTCAGAGACTTGACAAATTCACAGAATTCCTCGCGCTGTACGCGTCCATCGCGGTTGCGATCGCACATGTCGAACACCAACTGCAGTTTTTCGCGCAAAGAACCTGCAGAAACGCATGCGTAAAATTGCATACAAACAGAACGCATTGACCTTGCGTAAACTTGCGCAACACATCCAAGAACTCTTGGAAGGTGACGGTGCAATCGCTGTGTGTATCCGGTGGTGACGCCGCACCGTCCTGAGCCATGCAAGCAAACATGCGTTCCACGAAAAGGTCGTTGGCGCGCATGCCAAGTGCGTCAGCGAACTCCGCGCGCGTCAGCGTCATGTTTAGCGCTTGGGCGGATGCGTAGGAATTGTAATCGGAGGAGTGATCGCTCAGTTGAGGCATGTTGAAAGCCTATAAAAACGTCAAAAGTGCATCGAAATAGCCCTACCTTGTTAATATCCAATATATCAGATTTTTACAACCCATAAGAAGCCCTAAAGTTTAATTTGTAAAGCTTTTATAATAAATAAATCTGAAAAAGTTCGCCGCAAGGGGATACGCAAATAATCATGTAAATTAAAATTATTACTATGAACTTTTGCAAAAAGTAAATAATTTTTAGATCTAACGAATTGAGTTGAATACTATATATATGCAACGCGATATCAACTTATTAGCATTAAACAGATATATAAATGAATGATTCATTAGGTTACGATGAGAGATTTGGCATGGGTGTAAAAAAGAACGAATTACATTTTCATCTAGATTGTTTTAGCCACTTTCAAAAAAACGCATCCCATGTTCGTCAACATCAAGAAGCGTTGCAACTGTGTTAGAAACAATTTCTCTCACAAGCAGAATGTTGTACTATGCGCGTGTTCAACTTACTCTAGAGTATGCCTCGCGGAAGAAGTGATCCAGCTTGGCTTGCCGCTTGTCCTTGGTCTCCGCCGCCTCCAGCAACACATCGTTCTCCGCCTCCACCTCTTCCATAGTCTTGCCATGGCGTCGCATGCATGCGTCAAGCGTGCAACGCATCCGAGCCCATTCTGCGTCAGATTGCAGACGCAGTACCACGTCGTAGTGCTTGGGCGTCTTGATGCACACAAATGGGCCTTTACGCGAGTTCCGCCGTGCACTCCGCTTCGTCACCGTCACACCGATGGCGTGCACTTCCTGTAAAAATATGCGTGATGTAAGATTTATGCATCCCAAAAAATATTTTATGAGTTGAACCATCGTTAACCTTGAAATCCAACTTGCGCAGTACGCCTCCGCTGCGGCGCTTCAGCACGCGCAGTGTGGCCCATTTGGTGTCCAGCTCCACGGTGACGGATCTGTAGCATTTTGAATAGATTATCCTGCAGTAAAATTCCGAACCTGCAGAATGCCTCGTTGAGCCATTCGATGGCTAAAAATAAACTATTTAAAAATTGACAAAAATTAAAATAAATATGTAATCTACCTAAATTTTTAGTTCATGTTAAAGTAGTAATAGTAAATGTCAAATTACAAAATTAAATGAATTTCTAATTTTATTTTGCCTATATTTATCGGAAAGAATTTTTGAAACCTATATAATTTTAAATTTAAACAAAAATAAATTTATTTAAGAACCTACAGAGATAATTCACTGGCTGCATCTTGCAAAATCAGTTTAAAAATTAAAATGTTTTTCCAAACTATTAACAAAAATATTGCATAAGGAAAACTCCAAAAAACACCAATAGAATTTTCCCATAACAAAATAATAAATAAAATTATTTTAAATACCTCACAAAACTCGATATCCATTAAAAGCTCTCACCTGGAAAGGTGAACTTCTGCTCCATGCCGGTTATCATGCCGTCCCCAGCCTGTTGCATTTCCGCCTTGCCCTTCTGCTGCTGTTGCTGCTGACTGCACGCGGTGCCCGGCTCGAATAACATGCCCATCTTCTTGCGCTTCTGGATCAGCATGTAGCCGATGCCAATGCATACTGATCAGAAATCATATGTAATCAAAAGACTTATTTATATATTTTTAAATGATTTATTGAGTAAATTGAAATTTTTTTAAGAGCTTTGGTAGAATTTGGTGGATTTTTCATGTTTTTGATTTCTTTTAGATTTTTTTGATTTATATGTTTAGCATTTTTTATTTTTACTAATTAAAAATTGCATAAAATTGGATTTAAAAAGAGTAAACATATTAATTACTATAATATATAAGCCAAAAATAAAGTCGAAAATAAAATTATAGTAAGATAATAATGAATTTAAAATAAATAATTTTAAAAAGTGAATGCAAATCATAAAAATGTATTATTATTCGCAATTTTTGAGATATTTGATATATATACGAAATTCGACTTATTTTATAAATATCTTAAAATTTCGCCAATTTTAAGTGGTAAAAAATGGTCCTTCTTTTATTTAGCTGTAATTACTTTAATTTTGGAAACTCATAAAGAAAACTTGAGAGTAATTGCTGACAATAATGATCTACAAAAGTATTTTTAAAAATGATCCAACTTCGTGACCAATTATAAAAGAAAATTATGAAAATCTTAGCGTACAATGTGTATATTTTGATAATATTTTATTTGGTATGTTTATTTAAAGTTTTTCAAAGGCATTTATGCCGAATTTTGTGCTTTTTTAAAATTTTGCTCACTGATCGGAATTGTGGCCAATGCCAAGCAAGTGAAAATGTAGGTGACTTCGTTGCCGGTGAAATGGTCAAAGCGCATGAACGGCACACACTCCTCAAGACCGGTGGCATTCACTTGGAAGGGCTGTGGACACGGGTCCCCGTCGCGCCAGAAAAACACCTGAAAACCAAAAAATAATGAAACCCCTCCGAAGCCGTGAAAGCATAAGTTGCAAATCAATGAAAAAATCAGTAAAATATGCATCTTTTTAAATCAGTAAAAGATCGGTAATATTATTTTTTAAATCAGTCAAAATCAATATTTATTTAAAAAAGAGGCAAAAACGGGACTTTAAGGCTTGAAAGATTGGTAATTTAGTCTAAAACTAAAAAAGAAAACCAAAACCTAAAGTTTAAAACCTTTATGTAGGGGATAAGACCATCAAAAAATAAAATAAGAACTATGAGCACATAATAACCAAATACCAAAGAAAAATTAAAAAATTAAATTAAAGAATAACAAAATTTCGCTAAAACCATGAACCAAAAAGATTCTCTAATTGCTAAAATTTATTATGGATAAAACAGAAACAGACATTTTGCTGGATGTCTGCCTTCTCGATGGAAGTTGTCTGGCGAATAATGTCGCGCAGTGTGATCCGTCGGATAAAGCTGATCTCGCGCTCCGTGAAGATTCTTTTAAGATTCATTATTGAGGGAATAACTCAAATTTAATTGTGCCATAGTTTCGAAATATAATTATACAATCCATTATCCCTACATTATACTACAAAATCAATGAAGAGAATCATATTTTTTTTAACTTAAGGTTCTTACTTGCGTATCGTTATCAATGAAGAAAAAGTTACAAATCCATATGTGTCGTATCAAACTGCACATTGCACCATAATGAATTTGCCGTATTTGTTCGATTCGTTCATGGTATCATTTTTGCATCTTGGTTTGTGCCCTATGCTCTCAAACAACATACACCCGATACCATATCCATTTTTGCATACAGTACATCAAATTATCATACCCGTTTTGGGTGTTTTCGAACCAGAAGCGGTCTGAGTCGCGCAGGCGCACAAACTGGTCTTGGATGATGGCGCTGAACAGCTCGCCGGGTCCCCGGCCGTCCGCTTCCAACATGCCGCCCACATAGGCGTCCAGCCGGTCTATGTTGTGATCATAGTAGCGGGCCAGTTCCAGCACCTTCTGTAATATAACCAGAATGTTAGTTTTTGGAGCGGGAGGGAAAGGGAATCTAGTCTTATAAATAAGCTTTCTAAAAATTCTTAATTTTTAAAAAATTATTGATGAATTTCTCTTAAAAAGCGCTTAATTCATGGATACAAAAATAAAAGAAAATAATATTTTAGGACTTCTTGAAAGCTTGTTTTTAATCAGTATCGGCCCTATGAAAAATTATTTTCTAACAGCTTTAGATCCCTTTTTATTTTGGAGGTTTTTGGAGAAAAATTTTTTGAGT
This sequence comes from Rotylenchulus reniformis, assembly GCA_001026735.1. NCBI lineage: Eukaryota > Metazoa > Nematoda > Chromadorea > Rhabditida > Hoplolaimidae > Rotylenchulus > Rotylenchulus reniformis. Next base: position 28,316 of record LDKF01000756.1, on the reverse strand, counting down.
TAACCTTCACCTTTGATTGTTTTTTGTAATGATAGAAATTGTTAACCCTTAAATGAATAAAATTTTCTAAAGACGAAACCTAAATTGGAAATCCAATGAAAAACCCAAAGAATGAAAAAGTAATTTTTCAACTTATGAAATTTTCTCATGATATTTTATTTTCATTATTGTTAAAAATATTTGACAAATTTGGAACAGCCATTCCTCAAATTAAAATAAAATTTTTTCATAAAATACTATGTCCAAAACAACAGAAAAAAACATTGAAGAAGATTTTTAAAAGTACAAAAATATTTTCTGGCCTAAAGCTTAAGCTTTTCAAAAGAGATCTGGAGCTACTAACCTGCTGATTTTCTCCATAATTTAACAAATTTTCACAGTTCACTGATATGAAACAATTTAATTTTTTTAAATATTTTAAACTCAAACTTTGGGCTCTGTCTGGTTCATGCGGGGATTGATGGTGGCCCATGTGCGTGCCGGAAGTCCGTAAATGGCGCGCAACTGATTGTACCCGGGCAGCCCGTTGTCCCGGCCGCGCATAATGGAGCTGGACACCACATCGAGTCGGGTAAAGTGCATCGGACCGAAGATGAAGTCTTCAAATAAAGATTTTTATGAGTGCATTTTGTGGAATTCATAAATACGTTCTTTAGTTTTGGGAGGTTTTATGCTAGATTTTTCATTTAGCGTCTTTGGTAAATAGATAAGTTGCTAAAAACAAAAATTAGTGTCAAAGTTTGATTAAAATTAAAAAAGGCCTTTTAAGAAAAAGTTCGGATTGGAAAAACAATAAATTTGTGAAAATGATCTAATAAGTCGCGTAAATCAAGGCATTTGTTGTACGAAACTTTTACCGGCACGAGTACCGGTGCCCACGGAAATTCGTTTAGAAAAGTTTGAATTTTTTTTACCAAAAATCCACCTCATATGAAAGCGATTCTTGAAAAGTCATATTTTTGATTCTATTCTTTATTTTATTCATAGTTTTACTTGATATATAACTCTTAAAATTATTTCACAATCCATAAAAGGTTACCTCTGAGGTCTTCCACCACAATGTGATCTTCGTCTTCTGCAATTTGAGATGCCATACCGAGCACTTTAAAGGGAATTTGGATATAATTTGCCGGTTTTAAGCTTGAATAGAAGTTTGATTTAGTGAAGAGCAATTTTACAAGGCTAGTCCATATCTAAGTCAATCCAAATTTTGCTTAGACACTTTAGAACAGTACCGATTTCGTCCACACTGTATTCCCTGACAAGGTCTTGCGCATTCCACCAGTTTTGGCACAGACGCAATGCCGGAAAGCCACCTACTTCCTTGCGAAATTCGCACCTAAATGAGAAATTTTTAGGGAAAATCTAAGGACCTAAAAAATAAAAAATAAACAAAACAGATATAAAAGTTCCAATGAAACAAGAAACGAATGCAAAAAACTAATAAACCCATATTAAAAACTGAAAGTCCAATGCAAAAAATTATGGCCTTACCGTCCGCTTGCTCGCTTTGTGCGCAACAACAACGCGGGAGGCACCAGTGTGTGGGGGAAGCGGAATGCATTGGTGGCAAAGGAGTGAGAAATGCCGGGTGGAAGATGGGGGTTGTAGCCTCGATAAGGCGGAATTTGCTCCCGGCGACGGTCCAGCAGCACCGGCAGGAACTCGTACAAGATGATGTTCTGAAAGAGATCAGCCAGTTAAGTTGAATTGAATTCTGATCAAATCAGTATTGATCAGCCAATGGCTACCGATTAATTTTATCTTTGCTTAACTATAAATAAATTAGTCTAAAATCCAATTGCAAAAGATAGTGGTCCAGAGTTTAGTGTTTTTTCAAATGACTAATAAGCTGACCATTCAAAACGATACTCGGGCAATCCCGATGAGGAAATTGTGACTCTGGATTCCATGTGCTTCCGATAAATTATGAGATCAGATCTCTTCGACCTGATCGATCGAATTATTCAAATGGTCTCAAGTATCAAGAAATTCTAACATGATACTGAATATGATTAACCAAGAGGGTCTAATTTGTTAGACTAGTAGATTGAATCAGAGACAAGTCTGATCTTCCTGATCAGTTGATGGAAATTTTTCCCATCTATCTGATCACTTCCCAACTGCCGATCAATCACTATGATCATTAACCTGCAATGTTGCGATCACCAATCGGCGTGCCCCCTGGAACAATTCCTCATCGGTCCAGCTGGGAAACTCCTTCTGCAGCCGACGTGCCTGGATATTGTGCCACCGGAACAGGATCAGTCCAAAGCTGAGAAGTCCAGGGTTCTCGTTGATTCGGGGATCGCCAAGTACTATGAATGGGATGCAAATCTGACTTGTATATTTTTTACATATAATTCGGCTAATCCATATAAAATGTAGATTAAAGGCCAAAAAATGAATTCTTTACTAATTTTTTGATTTCAATTATTGTTATACTTAAATTTTTTAAAACCAATCTTAAAAATTTAAATATTAACAAAATAATATTTGTTCCAATTTGGGTAAATTTCCTCTATTATTATGTCTGATAAAGGTGCGTTAGAAAGTCCATTAAAAATTTTTCTATTTATGCATTTTTCACGGAAAAATTTTATTAAAGATTTAAATCAATTTTTTCCGAATACATTCGTCAGAATAAAGTAAAAAATTAAATAAAAAAAATATTTTTTTGCTCTTTTTCGAACTATTTCTGCTTAATTATTTTAATTATCAATATCATCTTTGTGCTCCATTCAAGAAGTTTCGAATTAATCTAATCTGCATTTTCATTATTACATCAAAATGAAATTAAAGAAATTCTGATGGGTTCCAATCAATAAAGCAAGCCTATTGTATATTAAATAGCTCTAGAAAAAAATAAATAAATAAAATTTCCAAATATCTCAGAATTGATTCACAATTACTATCAGCTAATAAGACCCAAAAAAATTAAAAAGAAAATTAGAAATTTTTCATCCATTGAGCCAAACACTTTGTAACCCTTCTGATATTCTTATACACTCACCAAACAACCGTTCCGGGTTCATCAGCCGATGAATCTGGGGTGGGGGCGGGTTGATCAGCGGGATGTGCGGGTTGTTGAAGGGCGGGTAGCCGGGCATCGGACCCTCGAGAAGGGTGCCGTTTTCGAAGGAGCGCAACGCGGCCACCCATGGCTCTTGCGTACTGTACAGGAACGAAGCGTCGATCCACGCGGTGCGTTCATTAATCTGGCAATTTGAGATCACATGGGTTAATGTACTTTTGAGCATGGGAATTGGCCCCAGAATTATTGTTTTTATGCATCTAGAAATTGATCATATAGGTTGCTGGATATGGCTCCATTGATCTTCTCCCTCTACTTTGTACTTTCCAGGATTTGACATTATACGCCTCTGGGTTCGTGAAGAAGGAATTATGTATAAATTATCTTTTTACATTAGTATATTTTGTCCACGTGCTGTAGCCCTTTACAATTTATTTATTGGTTATTAATAGTAATAAATGTGCAAAAATTTTATGGTTTGTAAAATTCAGTTAAAAATTTGGGATTTTCTAACTATAATATCAGATGCTATAAAAATATTTTTTGCCATTACTGTTATTTTAGATGATTAGACCCTAATTTACTATGGATATTGTACAATCGTATTGAGCATATTCTTGTGGAAATTTTTATTGACCAAGAAAATCGACCATATAGGATGACGGAATTAGTTCTACTCAACTACCTTCATTTTTCAGGAAATTTGATGCCACGGGTCCCATGAATTAAATTAAACGACTTCTTGATTTATGAGAAAGAATTATTCTTTATTTAGTTTTGGGTCTCCCGCCTCTCTGTGTTTTAAAAATTTTAATATATTAATTATTAATAGGATTAATTGTTGAAAAATTTTATAGGTTTGCGTTTTTCATAAGTATAGATTTTAAGCCAAAAATTCCTGAATTTTACGTGTTTAAAAACTCTATTTTATGAATTTCATAAGCATATGTTATGAATATAATAATTTATGAATGGTATAAATTTATAATTAAATATGGAATTCGTAAACGAATTTTTCGCATTTTTAAAGGAATTTAATCGCATTGACACCGGGATTGTGTAATTATTATAAGAATTCTATTATGGTCCCTCGATTCCAATTCCAGCAAAGTTGAATTCTCAGGTGCCTAATTGTTTCAAGGACTCTTGGTTATTGGACCTGTTCCCGTGGAGAATTCAGCCCATGTCCGGTGGCCTTGTCGTATTTGGCACGCGTGAACGGGATCTCCGTGTTACCCTAAAATTTTTTTTTTTAATTTTCGATAATTTTCCATTTACCTCGCACTGCTTGTCAAACACGGGATCGCAGCGTTCCACCGGAATTTTGTGCATTTCCAGTGGACAACTGTTTTGCGTGGACTGCATAATCTCGTAGGCTACCACTTGGCCTGTGATTTTAAAAATTATATAAGTATATTTTTACTAAAGAATTTTTAGGAAAAGCGAATAGGTTAGTTAAGTTCCACTAATTTGTTACAATTATTAGGTGCGTTAAAATAGCTAATTTTAGTCTAGATCAATAATAAAACAAATTTCCACAAATTGATCATAAAAAAGGCTTTCGAACATTCGAACTATTTTATGTAATTGATAAAAGTGATAAATTATAAATTTTATATTTTAAAAATAGTTTGGTCTTTTTCATTATCTATGGTTTTAAATGCCTTTGTCACCATCAATTAGGTAAATTTGTAATGCTTTAGGAAAATTTATGGGTTGCTAAAAGTTAATTCATTGGAGCAAAATTCTAACGTTCGTCATAATAAAAAAAAATAAAATTTATGGATTGTATATTTCAAATTTATTTATGGATTATCGATAGTTTTTCAGCTGAGTTTTACATATAGAGCTTTTTGCATTAAGCATTATATAAATGCAAAAAATTATTTCTAATTTTTTAGCCTGGTGATTCCAAGGTTTTTTAAATGTTCGAAAAAATTGTTTTTAATGGATTTTCAAAAAAATTCGAACAAAAATAGGCAATTTTTTGGAATAAAGTTGTAGAATGTCATATTCTTATTAGATAATCAATTAGAAAAAACTAGTTTATAATTTATAGGTAATTTCCAAAAAAATTCCGGCAAATTTCACTCACTGAAGAAGGCGAACATCGTGGTCAAGTTCCGGCTGCTAGGCCTGCCAGAGGGGCCTTTGAACATCAATTCTGATAAAAACAAAAATTGAAACATATAAAATTATTGGCCCCTACCGGAAATGGCCCTTGCGGAGGGGAGGCTGGCGTCAAGGCGGTAGACTCCGTCTTGATAATTGCTTGGGGCGTCCCGATGAAGCCGACTGCCCACCGAGCCCCATTGTGGATTCGCAAGGTTCTGAGGTGAAATTATTTGAAAACATTTTTAGGTTCGTTATTTTCTTAAATATCCTAAAAAATTCAATATGAAAAGTTTTAAAAAAATAATTTTGCATATAAGAAATGAGTCTAGAGATGTCACGTAGAAAAAACACGTATAAAAATCAACTTATAGAAATACACAAGATCTGCTTCAGAAAGAAAAATTTAATTCAGCATAAAAAAGTTCAATTAAGGAGCCAAATCAAAAAAAAATTAACCGCATCACCATGCAAGATAAAGTTTAATATCAATACATTCGATTCTCTTAAATTTTGTAAAAAGTTGACCTTTTTAAAAAAAAGTCAAAAAGACCAAAATTTTCTCAAGTAAAATTTTTAAACATAAATTTTTGGTCTAAAGTTGATGAAAAATATTAGATTTTACTTACATTAAACCATCCATCATAGCGTTGATACTCTGTGATGCGTTCCAGAGCTATAAATTATGGGGAATGAATACTTGAAAAGTTCATTAAAATTCGCAAATTTCGCCTAAATTTTTCTAACTTCTCAAAGGTTTTGATAGAAATATTCTCCAAAATTCCATAAGAACAATTTTATTTAGAGAAAAAGAATTGAGCTGATGAGATTTGTTGATTTTAATTGGGTTAATAAAATACATTTTCAAGGAATTCACTTCCAAACTCACCCCGGGTGACAGTGGAGAAGAGTAGAAGAGTAATTAAAATAGCTGGAAATTGTTTTGGCCATCTCCATCGGGCATCGTTGATCATGTTTAGCTTGATAAAAAAACAATCATGATTTATAAGAAAAGCAACAAAAAAGTGAAAACGGTGATATTATAGGAAACAGCATAAAAGGTGCAACTCATAGAAAATGTACAAGTTTAGTTCTCAGAAATATAATGTTTTAATGTATAATTAACAAAGTACACTGTGAAAGACAAAATTTAAAATAAATAAAAAAATCTAAAATATATGTATGCGAGACAGAACTCGATAAAAATGTGGAGAACGCAGCCACTACAAAATACCACAGGTTGCGGCGTTGAAAAGAAGGAAAAATGCGCAACATTCAAAAAGCATAGTGCAACTTTAAATCATTATGGCCGCTATAACACGATTGTAATTTCATAATGCTTTAAAATAGGGGTTAGCCTTTAAGAGAGGCAGAACTCGAAATGCACAAACCGAATACGATAAAATTAGTTAGAAAACGAAATATGCTATGGACAAAAGACGCATAATTTGTAGCGTTAAAAACTTTGAGATTATTTGATTTGTCCCTGGGGGTATTTGGCGATCTTTGGAGTGCTTTTGGTGGATGGACATTGATGGAATGTGTGAATGTGAATGGAAGGCGATCGATTCGGATGGACGGAGATGTTGGGGGACGAAAGCGGATGCTGGGCAGAGGACGAACATATTCATCCTCAAGAAATTCTATGGGGATTTTTGGAAATTTTAGAAAATACGAGGAAAATTTCGGCGCTACTGGAAAGGAGACGAGTTTTGAAAACCAAAAATTCAACAGGGGGGACCCTTTTCATTTGAAAACAAAAAGTTTTTTTATTTTTTTACTTTTTTAACTACTTTTTAAGCAAGAGAGTTGCAAAAAAACAAAAAAAATTCCATTTTTTCCAATAAGGGGGACCCTTTTAGTGGGTTTTCAAAACTGACCTTCTTTCCAGTAGCGCCAAAATTTCTAACCACAGCCTTCCATTATCATTCATATAGGTAAATATAAAACCTTACAGATTTCTGAAGTCCAAATTAATGCCTTTTTGACTTATATTCATATAAAAAATTCAAATTAAGGTAAAATTGCAGCCAACCTCAATGATAGGTTGCAAATTAAAATATTTGTTAAATTTTGTCCTGCCATAGCCTTTTCAAGTGCGTCATCCATTTTTATTGTTTGAAACTATCTGGCGTATTTAATATGACTTTAAATTCTTAAAAATAAACCGCTTTTGTAATTTAAGTTGATTTTTATGACGAATTTGACAATTTAATTTTTATTGTTTCGAAAAATCTTCCGCGTTCTTTATGAATTGTATTTTTTAGCAGCATATTATCGTGATCTTGTTTGTAAAATACATAAATTGAATTCCATATGCAATAATGACCTTTTTAAATAATATACTGTCTATCTTTATTTTTTTCTAAAGTTTATATTTTGCCAAAAGGGGCAAAAAATAAAATAAAAAATATAAAAGGACAAAAATGTCCAATCAATCAAGCAATACATAATATTTCAGAAAATTGTTGGCAATGCTAAAAATGCAAAAAAAAATTTTTTAATATATTCTTCTTGAGGTTTTTTATAGTGAAATCTTTTATTCGTACTCTAGTGTCCTTTACTAAGAATTTTATTATTTAAAATCTTTAAATTTTTAAATGAACGACAAAAATTTTTAAAAATGTAAAAATTTATGCCAAAATATGAATGCCATATTAAAATTCCTAAATTGTGCAATTTTACATTATTGTACTCATTTTTACTCATTTATTAATTTATTTGGTCTTCTGCGAAACTATGGCATCTTAATCATCTTATTATTGTATTTTTTGTCAAAATATATCCTTGTTTTCTTTATGAGTAGCAAATTTTTTGGGAAGAAGAGAGAAATTCAATTCACTGTTTTTTGAAGAATATAATTGGAGAAATTCAATTCATTGTTTTTTGAAGAATATAATTGGATCCAAATAAAAAGGTGGGTGCTTATACCAGTTTTTCAAAATGATAAAATTGCCAAAAATTTTGCTAATTAAATTATTTTAATTATTTTCTAGGCCAAAAAATCCATGCTAAATCTTTGCTAACCTTTTTTTGATGCCTACAATTTGACTTTTAACGAAATAATTTAAGATTGATTATAAAAATATCTTAATTTTTTGGATAATTTCATGCTGCAACTTTTTTCAGTAATAATCAAAAATTTTAAATTTTCTAGAATGTTTTGTAAATTTTTGGTATCGTTCAAATCTTTCCGCATTTAATGCTCTGACAATTCGAATTAATTCTATGGAATCTCTAGTGGCTTTATGGGTTACAAAATTAATGCATTCCAAAATTAAGCACTAAATAATGCAAACTAGAGAAATTTTCAAAGATAAAAGAGCAATTGATTTGCAAAAAAGATATAATTGGCAAAATTGTTGGGTTACAAAAAATTGAACTTTCCGATAATTGAGTCGACATAATCGCGCGGATGAGTGGGATATAATGGAAAATTTCCGGAATAAATTGGATCAAGTTGCCATGTACCCAATAAACAATAATTGAGAGTTGTGGTTCCTTCTCCACAACTTCTGTGTCAAGTGGCCTCGGGCCCTGTTTTCTTGCAATGAAGAAGAAGAAAGGTGATTGACTATCCCCTTGAGACTGATCATGATCAGAGTGGGAGAGCGAGTGGAAAGGGTGTTTGTCTTCGCAATCTGTCGCTCAGCCACGGGTTGCTCACGTAATACGCACTTGCGAGTTGTGAACTGATGAGATCATAAACAAAAATTGCATCTATCGTTTCTAGTGTGAGTTTCAGATTATTTTGAAGGAAATCACGATTTTTAAAAAAATTTCGACTTTTGATGACATGAAATTACTTGCGATACAGCAAGAAATCATTGATTTGATATGTTTTAATAATGTAGAGCATTTTCATATTTTGTACATCGTTGGATTGTGGATTTTGGGCTAATCATACGGGAGAACTTTAGCAAACAAAAAAGATCATTTCTTGAGTTGTTACAGAAATTTTGCAATGCCTTGTAATTCTTAAACTAAAATCCATAATCTTTTAAAATGATGAAACTCTGACGTAACTTATTTTCCTTTTTTACTAATGACCATTGTCCATTCAAATAGAAAAACCTGCTCTTTGATTTTTTTAAATTTTTAAAAGGTTATATTGGTAATAAAAATTAAACTCGGCACAAAAACAAAAATTCCATTGAATTGGAAATTTATTTTTGGCTCTAGGATTTTATGAAGAGGAACTTTTCCTTTATGATATGAACCTTCTTTCTCTCTGTTTACTCTTTGCCGTTATAATTCTCTCCCTCTTCAGTGAAAGATTCGCTTCTTAAAATTTTACGTTCAAAGCAATTCAATCGGCGTCCAATTTCATTTTAATTTGATAAGCATAAAATTTTGTACATAACATGGATACAAGCTTTTAAAAAAAATACTCAATATTTAAGTACAATACCAGAGTGGTTGAAAATTCTTCTACGCGTTCAAAATTTAAATTAAAAATATTTGTTGTGTTAGGAATTAATAATTTTGAAGATTTCACGAAATCACTGTAATACAAGAGAAGATGATTTTTAAAAAAATGGTTATGAAGAAAAGTGAAAGAAAGATTGAGGATAACCTTACTTAAAAAATAAAACTCTATCTAAGTGTTCCATTATTTAAAATTTATGGATTTCTTTTAAATTTTATAAATTGTGCCCTGCAGCTTGTGGTGCGTTATTTAAAGATGAAAATAATTTTTAATTTAAAATAATAACCAAACAATCTTTTATAAGTTCCATTTTAAGTTGAATTTTTAAAATTTTCATATTTGGAAATATTTAATTGGAATATAAAAATTGATAGAATGAAATTTTAAAGAGCGGAGGGTAAAAAAATGCATGGCGACTAATCGCGTAATGAACTGGCATACATATAAAGGAGTAATGTTTTTTGCAGCTGTTTGTTGCTCAAAATTGCGCGCACTCAGAACAACAACATATTGTTTTTTGGGCTCAAAAGTTTGTTGTTATTGTTTTGTGTATTGATGATCATCTTATTACACCTTTGGACAGGAAAATTTTCTATGGGTTGGGCAATAAACCTGCGCGACTCTTTTCCTACACTATTTCGCGCATTGATTTGCTGTCTGACTAACTGAAGAAGACATTTCCCCTCCAAATATAATGTGATCGAATGCTTTCATAGATGGGGATGGGGAGGAAGATGATCGGGGACAATGAGGATGCTGATGATGATGATGGTTAGTGTTGCGCAAGCTCGGTGGAACGATGAAGAACCACCACAATCGTCACAACCACAGCGGTTGGAGGAGGGGGAGAGGAAGAGAGGTTGATTTTGGGAAATTTTCTAAGAAAAGAGAGGGGTTTGATTTTTTCAAAAAAAATTCCCGATATAAATTAGGGAAACTTTATGATAGGCTTATAAAGATCAAATGAAAAATAAAAAAGGATGGGTTTAAATAAGAACTTCCTCATATGATGAAAAATTTGGGAAGGAAAAGAAAAATGTTCAAAAAAAATTACATGAAATTTTTGGATTTTCAAGACTTAAAATCATTTTAAACAAATATGATTTAAAATTAAAATTGCATAAAATGTAGAGGGCAATAATAGATTTCTCAAAATTTTCTTTATACAAAATTAAATTTTGCAGAAAAATACAAAATTAAGGATACGGAAAGAGACTTGAAAAATTCGTCAACGAATTCTATAGTTGTGAATAAGGTATTTGAATTTGAGACAAATTTTGGTTTAAAAAAATTTAAAATAACTTAAGGCTGAAAAATATGTCTTTAGAATTTTGAAAAAATAAAAGATAGAGAATTCTCACGGAAGTCAGACAGGTATTGATGAATTGAGGAATTTTAAAGGGATAAATATTTTACAAGAAATAAATATTTTTGCTTTTGCTATCTAATGGATATGTTTTAAGAGAGAGAGAGAGAGAATGATGAGAATTTATTCTCAAAATTTCTAAAAAGAGGGAGCTAATTAAGGGGCAGTTTTAAATTTTCGTTTAACTAATTGCTTTTAAAAAATTTTGATTTTTGATATCCCTATGATGAAGGTGGAGGAATTTGAAGGTCGAAGAACAATGGCTGAATTGGGCGAACTTCGTGGGCGTAATAGAGGACTTGGGGACTATTTGTGAATCAGGCCAAAGTGGTGGGGTGACTGTTCCAATTTTAAACGGCGGAATTTTTGAGGGACATTTTATGTGTTGAAAAAGGGTGTAATATAAATTTTATTTTAAAAATGTCATTTTTTAATAAATGAAATACTTATTATTAGAGTAATGCAACAAAAAAATTAAAAGTGAGAAGAATATCATTCCAGGGTTTAAAAAACCACTAAAATGTTTTATCAAAGATGACCGATTCTATGTAACCAAATTTCTCACATGTCAGTGATGATGCATATTATGAGTTCATATAGCAAAGATCAAAATTTTCTAAACATTCATTTTAAATTTTTGCACATCATATAAACGATGATTTTAATATCATCCCTTTTATGTTTTTTAAATGTTGTTTCTTTGGATTTAATATGTATGAATTATAAAAAATGTCAACCATTCGATGAAGGTCCATTCTAAGAAAATTATAACAAAATAATCATCAGTATTTAATTTAAAGAATTACAAAAACACAATAAATCATCTTTTTCTCCATGGACCGATTCCCATGGGTTTATCTATTTTAATTTTTTCACCATTTTTTTATTTGAATCCAAATGACCTTTTTGGGGAGTGACCTTACATACGAATAGAAAATATATTCTTCAGATTTTTATAACCCATTAGGAAACCGAAAAGTATTATTTGTATTTAGTTTACTAGAAAAAAGGTAAATAATAATTTCTACATTTAAAAGGCCAAAAATATATTTAATAAATGTGAATTATTAGTATTATCCTCCTGCCGTTGGAAGCGTAGACGGCACCAGTCGAAAAAATTTATGTTGAAAAAAGTCGGAAAAATCTTCATCATTTTTCTGTGCCCAAATGTCCGTTTTTTTTAGTGGTGCCAGTTATCCGTTTTGTGCCAAATGTCCGAAATTTTGATGCCTAATTGATCCGGGACTCACTGCCGATCGTCTTTTACCTTCGCCGCCTACAGCAACACATGGTTCGTTCTCCGCCTCCTCCATCATCTTGCTGTGACATGAATGCTTCAGGCTCTGGATTGCAGACCCAATACTACGACTTATTAGGCCAAAATAAAAACCTTTTTAACACCAAAAATAGATATTAACGATTGCTGGATATTCAATAAATAAAAAGAAAATTGAATTGTAAAAGGTAATATTTTTTAATTTGGAAAAATAATCTGGAATATCCTTTCACATTATTTGCATGTGGATCCATGTTTTTGTACTCCCAAATTCAGCTTAAAAAAAATCAATATTTATTAAAGTAATTTTTGAATTTTTTATAGTCAACAAAAATATACATAAAACTAGCCAAAATCCATGAGAGATTACCCGTCACCGCGGGGAATTCTGCAATCCTACAATATATAAAATAATATTCAACTCTAAAAAGACCGGAATTCTGATTTCTATAAATGGCTTATAATTTATTCTTCAATGGCATATGGTGCCTCCGCCTTATCCTCGCCTTTATTCTCGTTCCTAGGTAGGGCAAGTCCCTCTACAATAAATACACTTCTCCAATTAACATTCATTTGTACATGCAACTTCGTTGTATATTCTCGCCTGTTTTTGCAGAAAATCGCTTCAATATATTTTTTCAAAAAGGGATTTCTGGATTTTTTCAGTTTATTTATGAACATGATGTTCGGCGGATAGTCCAAATGATAAATACAAAATTTTTGAGGTTGTTATCAGTGTTTTATGTCAGATTAATTTAATAAAATTAATCCAACTCGAAATTTAAAGAGAAAATAGCGCATCGGAAATTAATATTATTATTAATTTTTTATTCATTTATAAAGTTGGTTGTTTAAATTTTGCATCGTATATTAGCCATAGTTTATCCTGAAGCAAAATTCCCAAAGTGTTTTATCGATTAGTTGAAGAATTAATCGATGGGTTATATTTGCGAATATTTTCGGCATTTGGTGCGGGACTATCCAAGGGTCATGTACGAAAGGAGCAAAGCAACTTGCAAGAGAAATACTACAACAAAAAGAACCTAAGAAGCCGAATCGGACTTGAGAAAAAAATGGACAATTGTTTTTTTCAAATTTGGATAAGCCTTCACTAAAAGAATATAATGTTCACTATTCATTTTGCAGCTAGTTTAACTTTGTTGAATGAGACACCATTTTTTTTAATTTTTCTTTCATTCCCCATTTTCATTTTTAAACAAAACTTTGCTCATCATGTGTTGTATCTAGCTTTTATTATTCATTTTTTGACAATAATTTATCTATATATCTTTTAAGAAAAATCTATGATTCGTAAAAGAAATTTAAAAATATGATGCGAAAATTTTTATTCATTCTTTAGGAATATAAAACAATTTTTGAATATAAAACCATTTTTGACTTAGAAATTAGGTGTAATTTAAGTATCCCACATTTATGTGTCCAATAGAACTTTTCACGGCATCGTCCAGTCTTTAAAAAAAGAAACTTTCTCTTTACTCTTTATCCAGGATTGTAAATGTGAATGATTTTCAAAGCGTGAATTTGGAACTGAAAATCCTAAATGGTTGATCCGGGTATCGCTAATTATTAAGCTGGCCCATCCTTTACCAATCATCATTTAATAGCGGAAGGAGCAAAAATTGCAAAATTAGACAAATTGAACAACTTTTAACGAAATAGATGAAATTTTTCAACATTTCTCGAAACAAATAGGTCCCCTCCTCCCTCCGGGGTAGCCCTTGTATATCCATGTATCGATTTACCTCTAATTCTTTTCGGATTTGCGAAATTTTAAAGGCCTTTGGATTTCAAGCATTCATGATTTTCGCCAAAATTTATTAGAATTGACATTTTACAGAAAACACCAAATATTAAATCCGTTCATTTTATTGAACTTTCCTTTGGAACTGTACAACCTCTGCAGGACGGCACCCTATCAGTTGGGCAGTGATCATTTGGGCAGCGATCAGTTGGGCAATAAATAAAAAATTATTTTTTTTTTGGTAAATTCTTGGCGTAGTGATAGTGACAGAACATTCCCACGCAGAATATCCCAAGCTACAGAATTGTCTCCAAATATAAAAATCTTCGAAAATCTAGAAGACTATGAAATTTTATTGAAAAATCCAAGGTCTAATAAAATTTTTGGAAATTTAAAGAAACCAAGACTATGAATTTTTTGAAAAACTAAGATTGTGAAATTTCTTGTAAATCAAAGGCCTGTGAAATTTTTTGAAAAAAACCGAGACCTGGCCCACAGCGCTCCAATTTGTGCAAAAAAGTCCATTTTGGGATCAAATGTCTTCGGTGTTCAAATTCATTTAGCGGATTTTGGCGATGAATTTTTTTCAAATTAGCCAAACAAAGCCCTTTATGAAATGTATCAAATGAGGAAAAACTAAACGGAATTTAAAAAATATTCGAGAAAATCAATTCAGTTTTTAAGAAAATCAATTCGTTTTATTTAAATTTTCCATTGCTAATGGTTCTTGTTCTTTTATTTTCTTTTATAGGCTTTATAGGCTTTTAGTCGGCGTTTCGTAGTTTGTCTTTCTCTGCGTGTCTGCCTTCCTTTATCTTTTTCTCTTTATTGCTCTCTCTTTCGGGCAGGGTAGACTGTTATCGATCGCTGACCGAAATGAACAAAATAATGAAACACCTAACTAAAGATATTTTAAAAATGATGAGGCTGCCATTTTTTGTTCAAATTTCAAAAATTGCTTG
>LDKF01000756.1:0-13275 GCA_001026735.1 Rotylenchulus reniformis | reverse complement strand
GACATTTGCGCGCCAGACATTTGCGCGCTGGACAAATGCGCGCCCAATACGAATCGACATTTGCGTGCCAGACATGCGCGCTGGACTTTTGCGCGCTAGACAAATGCGCGCCCTATTCAAAAAGACAATTGTGCGCCAGACATTTGCGCGCCATCATCAAAAATCATTTTGACCTTTTCTTTGATATAAAAATCCAAAAATCAAAAAATTCAATTCTGAGCGGGCTTCATCAGCAAGGACGCAAATTTTTGAATAAGTAGTGGTGTGTTTCGGCCCTTCCCTCGGACACAGCAATAACCAAATAATTTAATGCCAACAATATATGTATCAAAAATTTTTAAAATACAATAAAATTAATCATCGCAAACAAATAGGGTAAGTTTTCCTTTTCAAAAAAAATAGGGTAAGTTTTCCTCCTTTTTCCCTTTTTTTCCTTCTTTTTTTGCATACAAGAACCGAAACACAGCACTTATTCAAAAATTTGCGTCCTTGCTGATGAGGCCCGCTCAGTTTTTTGATTTTTGGATTTTTATATCAAAAAAAGATCAAAATGATTTTTGATGATGGCGCGCAAATGTCTGGCGTGCAATTGTCTTTTTGATGATGGCGCGCAAATGTCTGGCGCACAATTGTCTTTTTGAATAGGGCGCGCACAGCGTTCCAATTTGTGAAAAAAAGTCCATTTTGGGATCAAATGTCTTTGACGTTCAAATTCATTCGGCGGATTTTGGCGATGAATTTTTTCAAATTAGCCAAACAAAGCCCTTTATGAAATGTATCAAATGAGGAAAAACTAAACGGAATTTAAAAAATATTCGAGAAAATCAATTCAGTTTTTAAGAAAATCAATTCGTTTTATTTAAATTTTCCATTGCTAATGGTTCTTGTTCTTTTATTTTCTTTTATAGGCTTTATAGGCTTTTAGTCGGCGTTTCGTAGTTTGTCTTTCTCTGCGTGTCTGCCTTCCTTTATCTTTTTCTCTTTATTGCTCTCTCTTTCGGGCAGGGTAGACTGTTATCGATCGCTGACCGAAATGAACAAAATAATGAAACACCTAACTAAAGATATTTTAAAAATGATGAGGCTGCCATTTTTTGTTCAAATTTCAAAAATTGCTTGCGGAGACTCGGGATTAAAGATAAGGATGTGCTTAATCATTTAGACGAGAGAAACTCGTTTTTTGTTGCGTTTTAGAAAAATTAAACGTGACGGAATACAACTAGCTCAATTGGAAGTTTAGGAGGGTAGGTGTTCCGTAGTAATTCTTGTAAGACAGACATAAGAAAAAAAGAAAGAGTGTGTAAACAAGGAAGAGGGAAAAGGAGCGCGACGAGGGAGTGTATGGCAGACAGTCAGACGCTCAAAATGGACTTTTTTGCACAAATTGGAGCGCTGTGCTGGCCTTATAATTTTTTGAACTTCGAGGTCTGAGAAATTTAAAAAATGACGCCTATGGAATTTTTGAAAATCTCATGCCTCTGGAAATTTTTTCGAGGCAAATTTTTTCGAGGCAAAATTTTTTCAATGCAAATAAAAATTCTTTTGGGGATATTCTGCGTGGGTATGTTTTGTCCGGGTGTTTTGCATGGGGATGTTTTGCGTTGACTCCAAATTTTAAAGGGCTCGTTCATATTTTTCAAAATTTCTTTTTTGTCTTTGACTTTGGAGTCAAGTCTAATTTCTTGATTCTAATAATTAAGGCTTATGATTTTTTGAAAATCCAAGGCCTGTGAAAAATTAAAATAAAAAAATTTTGAAGTCAGAGGCCATATACAAAAAAATTAGAAAAAAATTTAAAATTCACTGTCCAACTGATTGGCTCCCTGCAGGACCGGTTATGAGACATTTACGGCCCAGACTTTTGCAGCCAGACATTTGCGGCCTAAGGTTAAAAGAACATTTTCGGCTCAAGACACTTGTGGACTAGCCAAAATTTCAGCCCAAAAATATTTAAAAATCAAAAGAAAAAAGAACTTAAATTTAAAATTAATTGCAATAATTTCCCTTGATGGCTTCAATGTAGGCTTGTATCGAAAACAATGAATTCAATAAAGAAATATTTTAGAATTCACTTTTTTATTGCCGTTTAAAATGTTTTGTTTGGAACTAAAGGTTCAAAATAGTTTAAGCAATATTTAATTAATTTTTTGATGGGTTATTATTACAGTATATTCAGTTTAAATGAACTTGTACATAAGAAATTGAAGAATTACTGATTTGAAAAATTATCAATTTGCCTTTTTACTTTTTACTTACTTTTGGCCCAGTAAGCTTCAAAAAATGGCGAAATTAGCCACTGAGATGCCATTTAAAAATTTTTAATTTTATATTTTTAATTTCTTCTTTAGATTTTGATCAAAACGAACTCTTGTTTTATCTGAACGCTAAAAGTCGAGAATATTTATAGATTGCTTAATTGAATTATTTTGATAAGTTACAAATTATTAGTGCTGATTTATTTGGATTCACGATTGCTTTCCTACCATCCTTTTCTTTAATTTGTGATGTTTTTGACTTTCTGAATAGAAAAGCTGCTTCTGTTCCTATTTCAAAATATTTCCAGACTATTCTGTTCTAAAAACGAATAGATTAAGCAATAATTGACATTTCTGTTCCTAATTTATTTCAATAAATTTTTATTTATTTTTTCACAATTAAATATTTCAAAATGTTGTGAAATCGAATAAAAAATATGGATCCAAATTAATCAAATTTAAAAAATGTTCACAAAATCCTAGTTGTGAAAATGAATATAACTCTTGTTTGCTATGAATATAAAGAAAATAGAAAATTAAATTCTCGGTCCATTGTGAAAAAAGTTATGTTTTTTATTGCATTTAAGGGGCTTTGATGTAATCCATTAAAAAATCATTAATTAATCACTAAATGACAATTTTAAAAACCTCTAGACAAAAAAAGAAAAGCAATTCGACGAGCAAAATTTAAGTTTAAAAATATAAATAACATTTTAGATGTTTCTTATTTTCATTAAATTTGAAGACGGTCTGCTTCTTGTTTTATTTATAAGTTAAAAGTCCAAACCTCCAAACTGATAAGCGATTATTAATGCATTATTTGATGGGTTATAGCGGATTCGAAAATTACCAAAAGTTCGACTCAAAGTAAATTTTGGTAAAAATAATACAATTGAAAAAAAATTACGACGAACCATGACCAATAATCCCTCCCACTTTAAATTAATTATAGGATTTTTTCAAAAATATTTTATCAAATAATCTTTTTCTATATTTGGGCATTTTTCGAAACTTAACTCGAGCGAGCTCGAACTCAATTTTTTCTAATTATCGTTCCTAACCCCATAAATTTCTAAATTTAAATTTTTTTAATAATTATTCTTTTTTAATATAATAAAATAAATTCTTTTAAATTGTCTAAGGCCAAGTTCAGTATTTCGAACTCAATATTTGATCTATTCTAGAGCGAGTTTGCATATAATAATAATTTCATTTCCTTTTTTAAGGCATTTCCCATTTTGCTATATTTGGTTAAGAAGCCCTTCCGTGTCTAAAGGTCTATTATGACCTCTCCGAAGGGATCAAAAATCAAATTATTGGCACCATCCGTGCTGAGAAAACGTAAAAATACCGTCAAAGAAATCCCGTAGAAAATGGAGATTTACTTCCTTGAAAACATTCCTTTTTGGGCCGTTCGGGAAGCAAATATGTAACTTGTCATTGAACCCGGAATTACTATTATTGGTCTCATGTTCTATAAATATTCCAAAAGAAACAGCATCTATAACTGAGGATGTCATCGTCAAGTTTTATTTTCATCTTTCATTGAATTTTTTAAATGAACCGATAATAAGCATGACACAATTTTTTTCTTGTCTTTTTGAAAAATTGTCTGTAACTTTGGTATGTTTTATATCGGAGCAAAAGCCTAGTGGATTTAGTGATTGATAATTATATTATTTGATGGGTTATTTTTACCGGATATTCGGGTCGTTCGGATGTGAGAGCATGCCATTTTCATTTATGGTATCAACTAACAAAAAAAAAAATTTGTACACAAAAATAAAACCTAAAAATTGACAATAAAATGAGGCTAATTTGATTTTATTATTTTTCTGAAATTCAACAAATGATGGTAATTTGGCCATAATTTCGTAATGAATCAAACAATATGAGCCTGTTTTTTATGAATTTTCAAAATTTTCAAGAAATTTTGAATAAGGCTAAAAGATAGTAACAAAATTTGTATTTTTTGCTTTTTAAAGTTTTGGTTAATAGCTTCAAAAAAACGTTTTGGTTTTTAATTATTTTGAACCTTTTAGAGGATTAACAGTTATGATTAAAAAAATTCTGTACTCCTCTTAGTAATGATGTCATATTCATTCCATTGATTCCTTCCAATTTTATTTACTTTTTATCCTACTTTACAAATTCAATATACCTAATTATTCTTAGTGACTAGCTTTTATTCCAAATTCATACAATCATGGTCGAATTATCCGTGGAAATCTCACATACTCAATTCACAGATCCTAAATTTGAAATTCTCCTCTCATTTAACTAGAAGGGGAGGGAAAACTTTAAAATGCTGTAATGCCGCTGTACATAAATCATTTTTTTTATTTCTTCAGCTCTTTTGAATAGTAAAACGGGAAATCTGCATGATAAATGGATCTTCGATCTAAGCAAAATGGCACCTTTTTATGGTGTCGAAATTGTCGCTAAAATGCCAAAAATTACTATGGAATTATGGATCCGGATCCGGCAAATCCAGCATGGCATCCCAAACTTGCAAAATCCGATATGAAATCCATGGTCTTCTTATTAGGCTCAACTTTTTAATTAGCCGAATATTTTTGGCGATGATCTATAAGGTCGAAACTGCACTAAGGAATGCTTTAAAGAAGCTTTTTATTTATATTACAGATTTGGGGCTTCAAGAATGCTAAATTGGCCAAGCCACATCATAAATCCTCTGTTATGCTATGAAAATTGGGCCAGAAAACCAAAATCCATACCAACTCCAAAAATAGAAATGCCATCCATGGTCCTAGCGGCCGATGGTATTTAGTTTAGGACGTCAACAGAAGGTGTAATGGTGCCAAATAAGCACTAATTTTTAAGAAATTGGGACCCGATGGACTCAATTATACCCCAAAACTCTAAAAAATAGGTTTGAAATTCTGGGGAAGAATATAAGATACAATTAATAATTCTACGGCTCAAAAATCGAAAACTCGGAGCTTTAACGATCAAAAATTGGAGAATTAATGAAAATCTTTTTACTACAAGAGAACATATCGAGTTTTCAGTAATCAGACATTTAACCCATCCTATCCTGTAGAGCATACTTGGCATAATAAATTTTTATTTTTTTCATCCATAATGAATGAATTAAAATTTAATTTAAAAAAGGTCATTAATGCACTCGCATAATTCGCTCTTGGGATAGTGTCGATCGTCATTGCATAACAATAATGTGAAACATAAAAACTTTTGGAAATTAATCTATAATTTAATTTGAGTGATTGAACGACCGTTCATATAAAAGTTTAACCGATTTTTTCATCCATCACTATGGCGGGAAAAAAATAACGATGCAAATCGAGGCTACTCTACAGGATAGAAAGGGTTAAATTTTTTAGCGACTGAAAATAAAAAAGAAAACAGTTCCTTGTTGAAGGAACAATTCCGAAATCATAAAACTCTCCGACACAACTCCGAAATCATCAACTCTGAAATCCATAAAAGTATGGATTTCAAAAAAAAGTACCATGCGCAATAGACCACAGATCTTTCACTTGAAAAATGCCATTCTTTCTTCAGGATCCAAAAATGAAAATGCCGTCCATAGTACCCGCGCGGCGGCGATGGAATTTCTCCAACGACGTCAACAGATGAAATATAATAATGCCTTGTTTGTCGGGCGAGGGAGAATCGGATGATTATCTGTGGAATTTTGCTCCCCATGGAAAATTGTGCCAAAATCGGACGCGGATAATCCCCCGTTTTTGGCGCCATGACGAAGGTGGCTGATGTCCGGCCCCTTAAAGGCGATCCATTAGCGGCCAATTTGGCCAACACACTTCCCCATTCTTGCTCTGGTCCAGAGGCCGCTAAAAGTTTTGAACTTCCCCGTGCGAAGAGTTCCTGGTCCTCTCACCGTAGTTATAATTAAAAAAAGGCATAAATTCCATAACGACATTCTTAATACAATACTTATACATTTTCAATAATTTTTATGCTTTTCAATATGTTCCTTTTTTGAAATTTTTTTTTCATAACTCATTTGGTTTGTAAAAAAATTTGACCAGAATTTTCAAAAAATTTGACACTTTTTTACGAGTTTTACCCAATTTTTCATAATCATTGGTTGGATATTCTTGATTTTTGGCAAAACTTTGATAGCATCTTTCATGTTTCCAAATTAAGTTATCATGATTGTTATTTTATGCAATTGACTAATTTCCCTTAAACTTTAAATTAATCATTCTTTATAGGTTAAAATCCATACCAAAATATTTTTGGCACAATGATCATGGACTCGTCCCCGCCGTTGCGTGCCAACGCCAGACGAAGTTGGACCATCAGCAACATCAAGTGAGTGTGAACAAATGGGTATTTTTCTAGTTTGGGTCTAATATTTGGTTCAAATTTTAGAGAAAACCCCAAAAAGTTTCTTTATGGGTTAGAATTGAAAAATCCGGATAATTTCCGCCGGAAACAAGCCTTATAAAAATTCGAGGACGGGATGGCCCGGATGGATAATAGTAAAGATTGATGATGATGTAGGGTGGAGGTTCGAATCCTGTCGGGTGGAGGTTCGAATTATTTTTTTTATATCTTTTTAAAGCTTTTGGCCGAAATAAATGAATGTTGAATTTCTAATAGAAGAAAAAACTGAGAAATTCATAAGTTTTCCTCATTGAACCCCGATTGTCTGAATCTTAAGAAATTTTTTGGTGTAATTTTTTTATCGAAAGTGCAAAGGCATATGATAAACGCCCACACATTTTCCCCTGATTGAAAAGTCAAAAAAAAATTCACGCCTCCGCAATAGCCCTTAGTGTGTGTAGAAAATGTAAAAACTACAAAAATATTTTGCATATATGATGTGAGATGACATCTAAAAGTTCATGAGAACAAGCACTAATCTCATGATTTTGTCCAAAATGACAAAAAATATAGGAGGGGAAGACAGTTCGCCATAATTAAAGGGATCTTTTCTGTGTAACATTGAATAGGAAAAATGTTGAATAGGGCCAAATAAATGACAGAAATATGAAGAGAATAAATGAGAAAAAAAATTGATGATGGTGTAGATGGTAAGAAGAATGGTTGAATAATAACGTTATGAGTTACTGTAATAATGTTATTCATGTTTGGATTTACAAATAAAAAAAACTTTTCCAAAAAAAATATAGTACGCAGCAGCGTTATGTATAACTCGTATAAAGACGTAAGCTTCGTTATCAGAAATAAACATCGCTTAAATGCATAATAAAGTAATTTCAATGGAAATCCAAAATAAATCAAATAATTATTAAATAATCATGGCAAGGTAATGCGCAAACATTGTTAAAAATATAAACAAAGATAAGGCAGCAATTTTCACATTTTTCCAATAATTTATGCCATCCTTTTCAGAAAGCTAACAAGTGGCATAAACGCAACAGCCGATTTGCCTCCAACCGCAGCGACAAGTAGCAGCGGCAGACGTAGCATTTTAAAGCGAGGGTGCAGTTGTGAGGAGGTGGAAGATGTACCAAAAGTCAACGCAAAGCCGCCACGAAGAAGGGTGTTGCTCAAAAAGGTGAGTCGTTGTGTAAAGTAAAATACGGTATTTTTGCTGAAATACCAATTGGTAAAGGGTATGTTATGTACCCATATGGAAGCTGCCAAAAGATTTATAAGCGAAATAGTTATTTGGTTCCAGTTTGTCGATTATGGTTTCATATATGAATATCTTTAAGGGTATGGTAATGTCAATGTATGGACTTTACAGAAAGTATCAATGGTACCATAGCTGTTAAAATAATTGAGTACTTTGAATGATACATAAACTTAATTTTCTTCTAAAAAAGATTTTTGCAATCTTAGAATCAATCACACATTTCCCAAATTTCAGTTAAGCCAAGCAGCTTTGGAAGAGATCAAGGCACGGATGATCAAATTCAATGAATTCGTGGAGATCGGCGAAGCGGAACAATACGACCGGAAAGGCGACAAGCCATGGGCTCGAATGGTAAAAATTTTAACAGAAATCAAAAATTTTTGAAAAAATGAAAATTTTTGCAGACGCCCGAACAGAAGGCACAAATCCGGCACGAACTCAACCAGTTCAAGGCGGAAATGGACGTGCATGAGGAGGCGAAGAGGATGACCCGTTTTCACAGGTCATGAAGTCGGAGCAGTTCAAGGAATTTCTGCCACTCTACAATTTTCTTCACACTGTACGCTGTTTATGCAATACCCTATCTCATTTGAATTTCAATCACAATGTTCAAGCTATATTGTTTCCTATAATTTGTGCCAGATCTATAAAGTTCGCCAAATGTATAAGACAATGGTTCAAAATATGGGACCCATTGCATTTGTTCGTCACAATCAATTTGTGGTAAATTTCCTTTTGGAGCGAGTATTTTAAGGTTACCCGACATTTGCGCCCTAACCGATCTAACTCGGTTCAAATGCAACCTAAAGAAACGAATCTGGTGTCAAAAATAGAGCAAAAATTAGCTATAAAATGAGCCTAAGATTATTCGACTGCGAAAAAAGTTATGGCCAAAAATACACTGAATTTGGCCAAAACTATCTATTTTGGCCATAATTGTTCCCTTAATGGACCAATTCGAATAGCTAATTTTCTACTCTATTTTTTTGGCACCGAACTCATTTCTCTAGATTGGGTTTTAACTATGGTTGAGCGGGACCGGGACCGGTCTGGGATTCTCGGTCACCCTGGGCCCAGAGTCCCGATCCCGGTTTTCAAAAACCGGGAAATCCCGGTCCCGGTTTTTCAGAGCCGGAACTGACTGGGACCCCTAAGAATGTCATTTTAGGTGAAATTTTAAAAAATTTTATTGAAAAATTTAAATTTTAATGATGAAATAAATTTTTTTGCCCTAAAATGACAATATCCTTTAAAAAGGCATTAATAAGTAAAGCTTGAAAAAACTCCCAAAAAAAAATTTTCTATCAGAAAATTTTCTCCTCTATCTTTCTATTTAAATTTGATTGAATTTGATGGTCGAATATTAATTATTATTAACTAATTAAATTTGGGCATTTATAATCAAATAAAAGGGGCGCGGAACTTTCGCCAGTGAGAATTTTCGCCAGTAATGCCAAAAGAAAATCCGCCAGTGAGAACTTTCGCCAGTGGGAATTTTCGCCAGTAAGAAAACAATTTTCATTGTTTGATGGTCTTTTTTCGGGAAAAATATTTACTACCGATTATCTTATCACGAAAAAAAAACTTTCCTTGGTTAATTTTTTGATAAAAAAAATTCTCATCAAAACTATACCTAAACTGGATTGGTGTCTGTCAGTGGCTTCCTCCTCCCCCAAAATGCCATGAAAAAAATGAAAAGAGTCCCCCTGCTAAAAATTTTTTCCGATTTTCACCAAAAGCAAAAAAATGGTATTTGTCGCGGATTTTCAAAGTGGACTCCATAATGAAGCAATAGCTGGCGCCTTACAACTATTTTCTGGAATAACTATTTTATAGTAATTCAGATATAAAAAAATCATTTTTAAAAATATTTCCTTACTGGCGAAAATTCCCACTGGCGAAAGTTCTCACTGGCGGAAGTTCCCACTGGCGAAAGTTCATGGAGCCAAATAAAACCCTAAATATAAATTTTCTTCTGCAAAATTCATCAATTCATCAATCTTCTGGAAAATTCAGCACTATGAGCGCAAAAACGCCATTGAATTCCAAATTTTTTTGTAGCTCCTCGATTTTTTGACGCGGAAGCATATTGTGTTAAAACATAATTTAGTCTGATTTCTTTTTCTCTGTCCATTCACTTTTCCCATAACAGATGATAGTAAGAAATTCGCTTCGAAAAATCGATGATTCAAAGCAATTCCAATTTTTATTTTTCGTAAAAGCCTTTGATTGGTGTTAGAAGTCTTTGAAACTAAAAAATTCCCCATATCTCTAACATGTTCTTTCGATTTTTTTCCTCGATATAATACATCATTTGCCCTATCTACCTCTAAGTATTCGTGTCGATAAATTTTCTTTTCAAACTCACATTGGCATGGACATTTCTGTTTTAGATCTTGTTCCAAAAAAGTCCAAATAATATAATTCATTTAGAATGGCTAATGTAAGATTAAAAAACAAATAAAATTTTTAATTTATTTATTTTAATTTACATAATGAATTATTTTGATTCTCATCAATGTTTAAAGTGTTCATGATTAAAAACGGATTTCACCAATCAATTTTATACGCAAAATGTGTGGTCGAATGCAAACGAACAAAACAAATAAGTGATGAGATTGGCCCAAACAAAAATCATAATAAGCATAAGAGCACAACTTGCCAGATCATGGTCTTGGAGAGGAAGGGAGGAGGAAAAAAAAAACATTTTCGGTCATTTTTGACACCGAATTTTTAAACCATCGAAATTGGGATTTTTCCATCGACGACCTAATTCCATCCCCTGGCTTTATAAAAACGAGAAAATTGAGGAAAATGGCAGAAATTTGGGGCAAAAATCTGAATCCAAAGAATGTTCAAAAAATGTCACTCCACACTTCTCAATGTTCCGAGTCTTCCGGTTGCTTGTCCCCCTGCATCACTCCATGGATGTACACCAACGTCTTGTCCTTTTGCTTCTCCTCTGTCTTTGCCTCTTTGTCGCCCTCTCCCTTGCCCATACTCTCTCGGCGGCTTCTCTTCACTAAGTAAACATGGTCACAATGCCAATGGAATTCAAGCTGTTCCCCGGTCCGTTGGTTGTTCTCAGTAAACAATTCCAGTCTCGGAATGTGGGGCCCTCCAAACAGTCTGATCTCCACAAAGAACGGGCAGCAAGAAGTGGCATTCGAAAAGCGCTAAAATGTAAATTCAAAATTTTGATATCATTTTTTATTTTATATAATTATGGATTAGTACAGGGATTATTTGTGTTCTGATTTATCAGAAATGTTCTGATTTGGAGGGTCCAAATCTGATAAAATGAAAATGTTCTGATATGTCATGATCCGATTTTCGACCTCTGTCCTTATTTCATTTTGATTTTCGAATTTTTACTTAAATTCTATTAAAAAGTGACCAATTTTTAAGAAAAAGGACCAATTTTTCAAAATTTTCTCCGGTGGTCCCTATCGGGACTGCTGACACCCTAGTGGTAAACTATTGTTTTGCAAAAAATGCCTTAGAATGATCAAATTTCTTAAGAGGGATCAAAATTTTCAAAATTTCTCGGGCGCCGACACTAACCAGTAAAATTTTATAACAAAAAATATTTTTAAAAATGACTCAATTTTTTCAGGGTTAAAACCAGCAGATGTCGTTAAGAAATCCTAATGGATACCGTATCGAACAAAAATGGCAAAATGGACCATTTTAATAATATTTTTTTATGAAACGACCTAGTAATAAAAAAATTTTCCTTTCACTATGGCAGAAATTGTTCACCACCCCAATAAACCGCATATGTATGCTAAAAAAGCGGCTCATTCGACCTGTCTAAGCTGCTGCACCAAATGGTCTATGGAATCGACCGAGTGGTCCACGTGGACTTGGTCCCCAAAGCAAACGCCCAAATAGCGTTCCTTTTGCTGCTTCAGTGGTTGTTGCTCATCAAGGTGAAGCCAACCCTGGAAGGCGTCTGAAAAAAAAGATAAACGGAGAAAAATATGGAGTTTTTTTCAACTAATCACCAAAAAATCCCAAATAAATTATCATAATAGTTTCTAGTGTTACATATTTGTGGCCATAAAGAATGTTTTTTTCTTCAATTTTTCGACTAGCGAAAAATAGCATGCAAAACACAGGGCTGTCGCAAAACGAAGAAATCTGAGTCAAAATTTTTAAATTCGAATTTAAAAAAAAACTCTAAGGTTCCGAAATCGAAAATCGGAATTTAGCAAAACCTGATGCAAAAGAGAAAAGAAAAAAAAAATTAGTATGGGGTAGAATTTCGCTTCCAAATATGTTTCCCAAAAATGCAACATTTTTATGGCCACCAGTATAGTACGCTCGAGAATGTGTGCTAATCCGTAAAATTAGGAATTTTCAAATGCGCACCCACCCAATGGGAATGTGTCCAAGCACTCGACGTATAAATCTGCGCAACCAAACATTGCCGGATGGTCACGGAACAGGGGAACGGCCAGGGAGGAGAGACGCTTCAGTCCAACGATACGATTGGTGGAGGGGAAGAGGCCGAAGAAGCGGGAGATGAAGTCGACGGAATGGTGGCGGACAAAGCCGTCGAAATCTGGAGAAAAAAACCGCATTATGAAAAATGGTCCGAATTCTTATAAATTGCGATCCCGAAAATTAATTTTAATTTTTTTTTCGTTAATGTCTTGCATACTATTTTTTTGTTAATATCAGGATCAGAAAAAATCGATCAGTTGTTAGCAAGATTATCATCAGACATTCTTACCAAAAAAATCAAATAGGTCAATAAATCAGAAATATTTTTTTTTAGATTTTACATAAAGTTTTGACCTAGCGAGCTTTTTTTTTGCTGTGTCCCTTGTGTTTTCAAAATTTTCGCTTTCATGGTCATCTTTAAGCAAATACCACACCTTCTGGAGTGTCAATCGAGTTTTTTTTACAAAAACAAAATTTAAAAAGCCCACCGTTAAACATTATCCAACATTCGCCCAACAATCGGGCCGAAAGTCCCAGAAATTTGAGCAGTTCGGGGCCGACCAAGTCATATATCTCCAACTCGGACAGGAGGACAATGTCGTCGGGTGGTTCCATCGATGGGAAGTTGGCCAAGTAGGAATCGCTGGAGACAGGATGGACGCGCATGGAATTGGCGACGATCTGTGGACCTAAGGGCTCCGCCTGCGGCACACCCGTGTCTAATGGAGAGGCGTACACACCGCGCACCTGAAAGGACAATTTTCTCAGCCAGCACCAACACCGGAACGATGGGGGACTGGGAGAGGAAATCTAAAAAATTAAAAATTTCTCATGGAATCAAGTATGAAAGGGAAAAATAGCGAAAATGTTGAAAAATGAAATTTTCTCCTTTAATACGCTGATTTTTTAAAATACCTCCCTGAAACTTTCTTGTCTTGTCACCATAGGTGCACAAGG
>LDKF01000755.1:78111-88617 GCA_001026735.1 Rotylenchulus reniformis | reverse complement strand
GTCGGTCTAATACAGGAAATACGGTAAATGATTCGCCTTCCTCTCCCAAGTTTACGCTCGCAGAGACCTCTCGCAAGAGTGAGCAAGTTTTTTCGAAATCATGGACAATTTTTATATAGTCTAGCAAATATTTTCTATAGTCTAGCATAAAAATTAAATGCTAGAAACGCACTTGAAATGGCCAGCAGCTTCCGGTTTCCCTGCGGCACACCAGGCTTCGACGGATTTCAGCGGTAAATATGCTGGAATTATGCTGAAGCGGCGCGATGGCTTGCGCTGGATCGGTGCATCGGTTCGGTTGAATTCCGTGTACGACAGTACGTTCGGGTAGCAAAAGCTAAAAAAAATTAAATTTTGGCCATTTTTATATTGAATAAAAGATGACCCAGTCGTGATTCCGTGTATCATCGGTGCTAGGAGGTTAAACGGCTCTTATATAGTTTGCCCCACATAAATTCAAAAAGTACAAAGCGCCTTTTACTGGGGTAATTTTCCGATTATGACGTCCATTTCGATCTAATCGCTTTTTATACGTATTTTTTTTGTAATTTTCAGTTTGCGGGTTCCACATGTGTCCCGGCTGTACATGTGTTATGCGTATCCACCATAAAATAAGCATAGCCCTGATGCCGCGTGTGGAACCCACAAACAAATATGCGCATAACCAGGATGCCGCATTACAAAATTAAGAATCGGACTCAGAATCGGATTCTGAGTCCAAAACTATTCTGGGGTGGCAAAAAAACTATCCAAAACTACTCGATTTTTATGCTGATGTGGGGAATCTTTTAAGCCATTTAATTTTAGTCCCTTTTGACATCAGCGTCAAAAAGTGACGTCAGATGACGCATTACACAAAAAAGACGTCAAATCGGATTCAGCATCAAAAGTACCCAAAGAGGTCGTTTTCAGATGATTTTTCTTAAAAGAATTTATTTTTTGAATTTTATGTGAGGTAAACCATATAAGAGCTTAAACGTTAAAATGACTAACTAACAATAATCTTTTAGGATACGAGAAGTCGAAAGATAAAAGGAAACTTTTTACGATTTTTATGCTGATTCAGAAGATATAATTTTTTTTAGAAATATCGACCAAAAATTCAAATGTATTTTAGGTAATTTCGAAGATTTTCCAATTTTTTGACGGAATTCCAAAATTTTATACAATTTTGAACTTTCGAATGCTAAAAAAAGATTTCGTTTCTTTTGCTATTCATCCGAACCTTTTTCCATTGAGGCAGTTGTACTTGGTCGGGTTGAGCAGGGTCGGAGCGACCTTGTTGCAAGCTTGACCTTGAATCAAAATGTCCTTATATAAGGAACTATTAATGATTAAACGATCCAATTTCCAAACTGCTAGAGCGTTAAAAAAGTGCTCTATTTTTTATCCTTTCTATTTTTTGTATTTAATTGACGTTTTGAAATTTTTGAATCTTTTTGTGAGCGAGAAGAATGAGAGAGAGATAGAGAAAGAGTGTGAGATAATTGAAAGAGAGTGGAGGGTGAAGGTATAAGCGGTGCTGGGACGTTAAAAAACCGCCAAACGCTGTAGTCTGGCCTAAACTTTTTTGTTAGACGTTAGACAAAAAGTATAAACGGAGAAATTGATCAGCATTTTACGCTGATTCGAATGGTATATTTAGTTTTTCGAAATTCGGCCAAAAAGTTCGAAATATCCCCTAAAAACCGTATTTTTCGGTATTTCGGAAATATTTCGAACGTTTTGGTCGAATTTAGAAAAACAAAATATACCATTCGAATCATCATAAATTTCTGAACAATTTTGCCTTTAATATTTTTTATCTAACAAGTCTAACAAAAAAGTTTAGGCCACACTACAGCATTTGGCGGTTTTTTAACGCCCACATGTGGCGGTTTTTTAACGTCCCAGCACCGGTATAAGCTCGATGATTAGGCTTATAAGAGATACTCCCTCCCCTCTCTTTCACCTTTCTCTCTCTTTCATCCTACTCTCTCATACTCCCTCATTATCTCTCCCATTCTTCACTCTCCCGTAGACTTCTCACACTCTTTCTCTCTTTAACCTTACCTCTCTCAACTGTCCATCTTTTTTCTCTCTCACTCTTCTCTCTCTTATCAATCTCTCTATCTCCCTTCTCATTTCTCATTCCCTTATTCACTTACCCTTCTCTCTCTTTCACCATGTTTTCTCTCTCTTTTTTCTGTTACATTTCTAATGCTCACTCTCTCGTTTATCCCCTCACTTTTCCCCCTTCTTTCGCTCATTAACCCCACTCTCTCTTTTATATCTCTCTCTCTTTCTCCCTCTCAATATTCTATTTGTTTCTTATTATCATTTTTCTTACAGTTCTTCCTTCCTTTTCTTTCATTTTTCTCTTGCACACTTACCCTTCTCTCTCACCATTATTTCATTCTTTCTCCCTCATCCTTCATTCTCCTTTATACTCTCATCCTTCATAACTTTCCAACCTTCTCTTACTCTCCCTTCTTTCATTTTGTCCCACCATTTCTCACTCTCTCGCCCTATGGACTCTCTCCCTCTCGCAACCTTCTCTCTTTCTCTCATTTTCACATCATTACCTCTCACCCTTCACCATTCTCCCTTCTCTCTCTCTCACTCCCACAGTTCTCTCCCATTTCCTTTCTATTGCTCTATTATCCTTCCCTCTTGCTATCTTTCCTCCTTTCTTTCTAACCATTATATCTCATTCTCACCATGCATTCTCTTCAATTCCTCTTATACATCGGAATGCAAGTTTGAATAAAAAATCTAAATCAAGAAAGGACGAACCTTCTAAATAAGCAAGTCTGTTAAAAAAATTAGTTTTTTCAATGTACTGAAACTTCCCTTCAAGGTTTCTAGGTATCTTTACCAACTTAAATTTAGAAGTGCAGGCAAAACAGATAAAAAACATAAAAATGTCCTCAAATTAGATTGGAATAAATTTAAACCCTGTTTTATAATAGGGTTAAGCGGAACCGGAGCCAGAACCGGTCCGGAACTTCCGGTCCCCCTTAACCAAAGTTCCTGTTCCGGTACAGTTTTCAAAAACCTGGAACTACCCGATCAATTGATGTTTTTTACTATACTTTATCTGTTGTCTTCTCCCTCTACTCCACCTGTCTTCTGCCTATCCTCTTCTCTCCTCCACTCTCTTCCCAACCAAATTTTTTTTTGCATTTTTTTTTGTTTTTTTGTATGTTTTTGTGGAATTGGTGAAGAAGGCTCACAACTTAGTTTCCAACCTAAGTATTAAAATTGAAAAAATTGTAACTTTTTATTCCTTAATAGCCTTGGATTCTTCCAAAAATTTCGTAGCTCTCCTAGTCTGGCTTTTTTTCACAATTTTACGAGAATCAATTTCTTGCTAATAATAATAACAAATAAAATTTTTGTTTTATTTTATTTTATAAAGGAATATTACTTTTTGCTAAATTAAAAATTGAAAAAAAATTATTTTTTGGGCAAAAAAGCTCGTTCCGACCGGTTCCGGTTCTGGTTCCAGTTTCTCTGGTTCCGGTTTCTCTGGTTCCGGTCAGTTCCGGTTCCGGTTTTTGCCAAAAGTTCCGACCGCTTTACTCTATTTTATAGCACTTAAAATTTGCAGATTAGCATACAGAAGAACTTTTGTGTCAGATAACCATGTAGAAAGTAGGTACAGAACGAAAAAAATTAATTGTAAGGTAAAAACTTTTTTGCCAAATTCAGTTTTTTGACCTGCAGGTTTATTTCTAATACGTTTAGGGTTAGGCTTATTTTGTAGACCTTTTTTCTATGTATCTTGGCGCAAATTCGCTCGAATCATGGATTGGTCCACAAATTACAAATGGTCAGTAATTTTCGTCTCACTTACCCTCGCAATGGTCGAAAGTTGCCAAGACAATAAAAAGTGGTAGGAGGAGGGGGAGGAAGTTGTAATCGGGCATTTTGAAACGAATGCTGAAAAGGCAAAATAATTGGATGCACGATGGGGAATTGTTGAAAAATAGAGAACTATAGAGAGTATTTCTCTATTTTTTGGTGAACTATAATGCTGGGAAAAGCTCCGGCGCCGACTCCGGCTTCACTCCACACTCCGGAGCTGGGAGTCAGTGCCGGAGCCGAAAATTTTGAGGCTTATTAGAGCCAGGAATCGTAGTCGCTTTTTTGACCCTGAATCCTTAGCCCAGAATGTTGAGATCCAGAGTGGCCCATCTATCATCGGACCTAAATGAAGCCAGAGTGCTAAATGGATAGCATTTTAAATGCCTCCGATGTCCCGATTCTCAATGTTATCCCGATTAATCATCCCGTGGGAATGGCCAAAATTGTGTTATATTGCCCCGTTCCCACGGTTTTCGGAATTTAATATGATGATTTTGATTAATTATCCAATGTAAATGGACAAAAATGTGTTTGGCTGCCCCTTTCCCACGGTTTTTCGGATACTATGATTCATCGATATAGAAATACCGTGGGAATCCAGAATTGATAGCTTTGATAAAAAAAATAATGCATAAATCAATGATTTCGTAATTTTACATTGGCACTTTTAGTATTTAGGGATCAGGGTAAGTTTTATATGTATAAAATTGCCTAATAATACTAATAAGTTAAAAAATTGGAAAATTCTCCAGTCTCTTAAATCGGGGGGTGAAAAACACACTATAAGGATACAGAACGGTGCTAGGTCATTCCGCAAAAAAACATCAAAAAGGCGTTCCGCAAAAGTATCAAAATGGATTTTGGGTGCTAAAAATAATGTTAAAATACTTTATTCAAATAAAATAAAAATAAGAAATAAATTTCTATTGGAAGAAAATTAAATTTTGTGATGGAAAAGAACAAAAAAGTCGATGGTAAGAAATGAATTTGGTCACTTAAGATAAATTAAATTGGGTCCTAAGATGTTAAACTCGCCAAAAAATTTTGATGAAAAATAAATAAGCGACCACAAAAACTCGATAAGAATCAAAATATGTATTCTTTGTTTTATTTGATTTTTATAATGTATTTTAACAATAATTTTGTGCCCAAAATCCAATTAATACTTTTTGTGGAACACCCATTTTGATTTGATACTTTTTGCGAAGGATAAATTTTGATACACAACAACAACAACAAAAAATACACACAATGGATGATCTAAATCTTACACACAAAAAACATGAGATATGGAAGAAGTGAGAATGAAATATTCGAATTTTATGTTCTATTAATTCGAAATTTTGAACAATATATATTCTACGAATTTTCCTACCAAAATTCGCTTATAACGATAAGAGAATATACCAAGCAAAAAGGAAGGACATTTTTTCTTGGAAAATAGATATATGACTTATCGAATTTATCGGTGCTATGTCGTTTGGTCCAAAAGTGCAAAAAAAATAACAGTCCCAGAAAACTTTTTCTTAGACCCGTTAGACCAAAAGTATAAAAGACAAAGTTGTGCAGAATTTCATGCTGATTCTGAGGGTATAAATTTTTTTCGAAATTCCGATAAAAAGGTCGAATTTTTTTGGAAAAACTAGAATTTTTGATAATTTCGACTTTTTCGACATTTTAGTCGGAATTTCGAAAAAAATTTATACCCTCAGAATCAGCATGAAATTCTGCACAACTTTGCCTTTTATACTTTTGGTCTAACGGGTCTAAGAAAAAAGTTTTCTGGGACTATTTTTTTATTTTTGCACTTTTGGACCAAACGACCCAGCCCGGAATTTACCTCGCCGTGCGACATTTGTGGACCGACGACATATGCGGATGGAAAAAATTAAAAACTCATATAAGTGCATAAAATTTTTAAATTTTATAAAAATCTTAAAAAAATTCAAAATTAAAAAATCATAAAATTCAAAAAATCTTAAACTTCAATCAAGTCTTTACGCACTTAGGCGCTAGGCCATTACCACGAAAATGTGTGAATAAAACAATCTTGGTGAAAAAACATAAGACGGACCTCAGAAAATTATTTTTAGAAAATATTAGTTGTTTTTCTTAAGAGTAGCCTGTAGAGGTCTGTGAAAATTAAAAAAAACCAAGGTTTGTAATTTTTTTTTGAAATCCTAGGCCTCTGAATTTTTTACAATTCAAGGTTTGATTTTTTGAAAATCCGAGATTTTTAAAAATCGTAGGCCTTCGGCCACTAGGCCAGCCTCTTGAAGAAGAAAACTGAAGGAATTACCATATCTAAATTATTTTTTAAATTATATGAAGAATAATGGGATAATTCCAATTCGAGAACTTTTGTTTAGTTTATCGGTTCTATATTTTCTGAAAAAAATCATTTTTTTCTATTAAGATTAATTTCACATCAGAAATGACTACAGTACTATTCGAGCTTCAGATTCGTCTCGAAATCCAAATTGACAAATTTTCCGAATTTGCGAGCACTCGTGGAACACAAAGAACCAGTTTGATGCCCCGTTCTCCGAAAATTTGACCTCTGGAATTTAAGAGTTGTTAATTTCTACAATCGTCTTTATTGTTTGGTGCACTGCAAATGAAATGGTTTGAGTGAGGCCATAACTTATAGTTCAGCTCCGGAACACGGACTGGGTCAAAACATCCTTGCCGACTCATCGCCGATACTATTCCTCATTGACGACTTCGTTTCGGTGCTATGTCGTTTCAGCCTAAAGTGCAAAATGGGCGTTTCCGCCTAAAGTGCAAAAATAAAATAGCAGTCCCAGAAAACTTTTTTGTTAGATCCGTTAGACCAAAAGTATAAAAGACAAAGCTGGGCAGAATTTCATGCTGATTCTGCTGATATAATTTTTTTCGAAGTTCCGACAAAAATGTCGAAAAAAGTCGAAATTATCAAAAACTCGAGTTTTTCCGAAAACTTACGACCTTTTTGTTCGAAATTCGAAAAAAAATTATACCAGCAGATAGAGCATAAAATTCTGCACAACCTTTCTTTTTATACTTTTGGTCTAACGGGTCTAACTAAAAAGTTTTCTGGTATTGTTATTTTGTTTTTGCACTTTAGGCTGAAACGCCCATTTTTGCACTTTAGGCTGAACTGACTCAGCACGCTTCATTTCCCGTTGTTTAGGGTCATTTCATCGCCCGTCTTTCATAATTTTTCGCAGACCACAGATTTCAAATTCACAGCAAAAATTGTAAAAAAAATTCAGAGGTCTTGAATTTCAAAATAAATTTTCAGAGGCCTAGAATTTTCAAAAAAATTTAAAAGCCTTCAGAGGTGTAGGATTTTCAAAAAAAAATCACAAACCTATTTTTTTAAATTTTCACAGACCTCTATAAGCTACTATTAAGAAAAACAACTCTTATGTTTTTTCATCATGTTTAAAATTTTTTTGAATTTTTATGTTTTTTTTAATTTTGAATTTTTTTATATTTTCTTATAAATTTTATGAAATTTTATGCACCTTTATTTTTTTATTTTTTCCGTCCGCATATGCCGGCTCACTAATTTTCCCATGTGTGGGCCGATTTTACGTGGTGTTGTGCCCGGAGGGCAAACCGCTTACTCATAATCACTTAGGCACATTCTCTCTCTCTCTTCTCATTCGCATTCCATTCAATCGCCTTATCGGATCTTCCCATCACTGTTTGGTCGCCATCTTTCCGTTCTCGCTCTCTCTCCGTCGGGAAATGGCTTCTCCACCGGAGAGGGACAATCACTTTTCCTTTTTTCCAACTTTATGTGCCCCATCGATTGCCTTTTTGCCTTGCTCCCCGCAATAAACTTGTTGAGAAGAATTGTTGGAAATTCGGAGGGGGAAAAGTCAGACAAAGCAAACCCTGACAAAGCAAACCTTTTGCGATATCTTGATGAAGCGCAAACCCATGTCGATGGTAGACCCGAAAATGCTGCACCCGCGCCCCAATGGATCCAATGGCTCCAGCTTCTCAAAAATGACAAATTGCGAATTTATCGCGCCATAGGGCGAATTGACACCCAAATTCAATTCACCGATTTTATTCTAAAACCCGAACCCGAAGAGAGAGAAGGAAGGGCCACAGGATTTTTGGAAGTATTAAACCAGGGTTATATAAAAGTCGATCTTCTTACTTCAAACATCGAAATTGCCTAGAACGCCCTTACCTTTTTACAACCGCCCCCAACCGCATCGCAAAATGCCCAACAAAACGCACCTAGACTAACCAAGGGGGACGCCGAAATGTCCAAGTTCAGTTCCCTAAGGCAAATTTACCAGAATTTGAAGGGGACTCAACCCAGTGGCCGTCTTTTTGGGATTCATTCTTTTCCTCCATCCATAACAACGCGGAATTATCGGACATTGAACGCTTCAATTATTTATTGGGCTGCCTGTGGGGGGAGGCCAAACGCCTAATACAGGGTTATTTCGTTACCGAGGCGAACTATTCGCTTGCCATAAGAAAATTGCGCGAAAGATACGGCGATGACGAAAAGATCAAAGCAGATCTACGAAATGAATTGCAACAATTGCAACCCGCGCTTAAAACAATGCACTCCATTCGCCATACTTTTGACAATATGGAACGAATTTTGCTACAATTAGACCAAATGAGGGAAGACACTAACCAGACACTTGTCCTAGCGACGATCCAAAATAAAATGCCTAAATGGATCCTCACCGAACTTGAGAAAGCCAAAATGGACATAGCGTAAGGATGGGATGACGAAGAAGAGGGGAAACCATTTTTATGGGATGCAGCAAAAGCGCGCGAAGCATTGGCCAAAATAATCCGCCTACATGAGAAAGTTAACCAAATATGTGCAAATCAACCCGACACATCGCGTTTCCCACGTAGACGATTTGATGAAAAAGGTACCCCGCGCATTGATGAAACAGAGGACGCGCGTATTTTGTCACAAATCAAAAGGAGCAGACTTCCGGCAAAAATCAAGCTCGTAATTCGAATAAAACCCAGTCAAAAAATATGATTCTGCCGGACGACTTGATAAATACCGAGCAAAGAAGTCCACATGCAAACAATTCCAATCCAGAATCGAGCCCGCCATTTAGCCAAGAATCTGCACAATGCAACTTTAATCAGCGCCCGACTTTTGGCTCCAATTCTTGCTCACCATATAATTCTAAAAATTCTTTCAATTAAGATCCTCCATTCAATCCGTCGGCAAATTCTGATAATTATAATCCGGCATATCTGAACAATCAAAATAGCACTTGGCGCAGGACATTCATTCCACTTCCATGTATCTTTTGCAATAGCGAGCAACATTTTTCCTCATTGCACTAAGTACGACACTGCAGACGCAAGACATAAAAGATTAGCGTTGACGCACAAATGTCTTCATTGTTTCAAGAACTCAAGCCATCAGTTTTGCCTAGAGAGAAATGCAAATATTGCGGCGGAAATCACAAGCATATTGTTTGCTACAAGTTCCAACCAGATGTAAATCGTTCAGAAAATATTCGAAATCACACGGCATCGGTTCATGAACTAGCTGAACATGCTGAAACGCATGCTATTGCCTCTGAGAAAACGCCGAAAGACATTCTACTGATGAAGTCGAAGTCACAGTCAATGGCAGAAAGCCACCAGAGCAAGGAGTCAAAATTTTCTTGGACCCAAGGGCATCCCGTTCATTTATCACCGAAAAATTGGTCAAAAGACTCGGCATCGACATAAAAGACAGGGACAGCCCATCAAAATAAATGCATACGGCATGTTCGGACACAAAACTTCATTCGAAAGCCATCCGGTTACTGTACAACTCGGAATTCGTCCAGAGCTCAACATTTATTCGTCGAGTACTTATTCATTCCGCGATTTTTGCCTCCGCAAACTTCAAAAATCACAGAAAAATTGCAATGCCGACTTTCCCAAATTACCAATTTCAAAAAATCGAACGGCAATTTGGGTCAAAACAGTTGGGAATTTCCACCGAATTGGATGATGAACACATTTGAAGAACGATGAACACATTTGAAAGGACACTCATCGTTGAACGACGTCCTTTATCGTGGTCCTATGCTTCTACCAAAAGTCGCACCCGTGCTTTTACGATGGAGACAAGACAAAATCGTCGTTATCTGACCATCAAATCGGCATTTTTGATGTTGGAACTGCATCCCGCCGACAGGGATACCACCCGTTTTTATGGCTAAAACTTGGATAAACCAGTCTCGGCAGACAATTTGAAGACTTTCGATTTTGTCGAGTTCTTTTTGGCGCAGTGTCATCGCCATTCCTCCTCTGTGGTACAATTAATACCACCTAAAAAATTCGAAAATTGCGCAAAAATATCCGGAATTATCAGATGAAATTCGGCAATCCATTTATATGGACAACAAAAATAGATCCGAGAAATAAATCGCCAGAAATTTGAATTTCGATACGTCACACATCCGAAAATCCAGCAGATTTGGCCACCAGAGATGTAAATGCGACAAAATTGCAAAAAATTTGCAATGGTGGCACGGTCCCATCTGGCTTAAAGAAGCCGAAGATAAATTGCCTAAGAATTCATACATTCCTCCTGATGATCTTGGAGAAGAAGTAGCCGAGCAGTTCGCCTCAAATTTGCGCGAAAAAATTGTTCAGCCTAACCGAATGGTACAC